>JARNGD010000101.1:0-140072 GCA_031001845.1 Achaetomiella virescens
ACTGACATCGCCTTCATCCGCGAGGACACGCTCGACCGCAACCGGCCGTGCCGCGACCCGAAGGAATGGCACCGGCTCGACATCGACAACACAACATGACTTACCCCTTCAACAACATCAACCAGAGCGAGGTCTCCCTTCCCTACGCCGTCCTCGAGATCAAGCTCAAAGAAGACATCACCCGCGGCAAGCGGCCCTCCTGGATCCAAGACTGATGGCCTCGCACCTCGTCCACCCCTGCCCTCGCTTCTCCAAGTTCGTCCACGGTACCGCGTCCCTCTTCGAGGACTACGTCAACCGCTGCCCTTCTGGCTCAGCGACCTCGACACCGACATCCGCAAGGACCCGCAGGTCGCCTTCGAAGAGGAAGAGGAGCGCCGCGCCCGCCGCGCCGAGAACGAGCAGGTGGTCGGCAGCTTCCTCGGCACCAAACTCGGCTCGTACAAACCATCATCCGCTCCTCTCCCGTCGCCAAATCATACCTCGCCGAGCGCTACGCTGCAGATCAGCAAACCCCCAAGACCCCAAATCTCCTTACTTCCCCACCGGCCCAGTAGGACGCCGCCGGCGAGGAGGCAGGCGAACCCAGCCAAATAGGCCCTCAATCCCCCGATGAAACCCACCCGCTCGCAGCCAACGCTCAACTACGGCACTCTATCCTCCGTCTTCCCGGGCTTTTCTCTGTCGAAGTACTCCCGCGCCAAACAAGCCCGCGAGGCGCGTGGTAGCATCGTCTCCCTGCCTCCCGGAGTGGTCGAGCCCACCGAGTGGATCAAGAACGCGGGTCCCTTGCAAATTGAGCCCAAGGTCTGGCTGGCGAATGAACGGACGTTCCTCAAGTGGCAGCATATCTGTGTGCTGCTGGGCGGCTTGGCGGTGAGTTTGTACAGTGCCGGTGGCGGTAGTGGGAACCTGCTAGCGCAGGTGATGGGCGGAGTGTTTATCGTGGTGTGCGGTGTTCTCCGGGGGATGGAGTTACTGGGTGGTGAGGAGGCGCAGGGAGATGATCGTGCAGAGGAGCGGGAAGGATTTGATTATCTTGTCGGGCCGCTGGTGGTGAGTGCTGCGTTGGCGTGCATTGATTGTGAATTTTGTATTTGCGGTAAGTTATCCGTTATCCCCCAAGTCTGAGAGGCTGAAATCGCATGATGCTGACATGAGAGATAGTATCGGCAAGCTTTTGGAAAGGAGGTAAAGACTGAGATTGCAGGCCTGGAGGTGAATGGGAGTCTCGGTGGAGGGGAGATGGGTGAGTTGCGGATATGAAATGCCGGCGGGGATAGGTAGTGAGGCACTGGATTGGATATGCATATATAAAAAAGAAGAGATTGAACATGGCTTGAGTAAGCGAGTATCTATTAGAGCCGGGGTATGGGTGTGAGGAAATTGGCGTTGTTCCTTCTAGGTTCTGACCGTGGCTCGCCAGAAGAAACGTCACCCCTCCTCTTGACCCGTGCTACTCCTCGGCGGGATCTACTGAGAACATCACCGTCATGAGTTGAGCCAAGCTGACTGGCAGGCTATCGCTGCTCTCAAGTATTGCCATAGGAAGTGGCATCTCCAAAAAGCACTGCGTTTGTGTTGGCGCAACATGGATGCGCTAGTCTGATGGAGGTCATGAAGCTCGAATGAGGGATGGGTCTCGTGTTATTACTACCTACCTCTTACTATGTATCAAGTGTCGGGTTCACGAGATACTGTTTGGTTTGCTACTGGTCGGTGTTGGTTCGATGCGTGACTGCTCTTCTCACATTAGCACAGGCGGCGAAGTTAGCCCAAGGACTTTTCTATACAGACCACATCTCCTCAACCAACAATAACCGCCCAACCTCTAAGCTTTTGCTCTCTCCTTTCTTGCCCTTGCTCGCTTCTCTCCCTGTCTGCTTCCCACTAGTGAAGAACCTTGTCACGTGAAGAGCAAATATAAGTTCAACACCATACCACTGTCCGTCACATACGACCATACCTACTGGAAAACTCGGGATCCCGTCCGCTCTCCCATAGATAAGCCAGTAAGGGCCAGATTAGTAGTTGGGTCGGTGACGACCAGCGAATCCCTGGTGTTGTATGTTTTTCTCACTTTTTGCTCCGTCATGACTCCATCACAAGTCTTGGCGGAGGATATCAGAGGCCCCTTCTGCTCTTATTGATGTTGGGCTGACTGTCTAGCCTCATCTGTCCGCGACAGCAAGTTCAATTGGAGCTAGGCCCATGTTGGGCCCGGAGTATATACATATATAATATATATATTTTCTTTATTTTTTTTCTTTTATTTTTTGGTTGGATTCAGTCAGGGAAAGAAGTCCATGTCGCTCCTCCTTGCCCTCGGAAGCAGTGTTGACGTGGTCCAGCCATAGATTAGGCTAACACATCCAAGGTGCCCTGTCACGAGCATGTCTGACCATGATTATGAAATAGTCTGTCTTGGGTAAGACCCGAGAGTTTACGGTTCTGGGTGCATTAAAAACAGGAAGTGCCCTACTTGTAGGGTTTGTTTACGCTTTCAGGGCTTGCCTCGACGTCCTTGTTTCCTGCTACCGTTTGAGATAAGCATGTAAAGACTTGTCAGCAGCTATAACCCAACGAACACAGGTAGTATGAGGAAGGACTCAATAGAGAACGAAGAGGAGACTAAGATCAGACAGTTTTCATTTACGGAGAGCCTAGTAGCAGAGGGAACTCGAACTTAGGAACTAACGGACCCAATGATAATGCAGAATACAGTCTTCGTCGCACATATAAGGTATGACGACCGGTCTGGCCACCTTCAACCCAGCAGCCTCAGCTCTCGCCAGCTCCAGCTCCTTATCCAACACGCCGTCCGGAACAAAGTGAGATTGGAAAAATTGGTAGACGTTGCCTCTCACCCCCCCTAAAGTTAAACAAATCCAACCCAAGCCCTTCTAGACCTGTTCGTAGACGTGAAGTTCGCTTGCATCATCCTCGTCATATAAATCACCGAACCAGAAGATGTTGGGGTCATAGGCGACGCCTAGAAAATTACCGTGAACACCCCTCTGGTTTCTCTCTCTTGCTTCTGCCGAGTCAAAGCTATTTCTAAGCGCTTCCTCCCACGAGTCATTCAAGTCGTTAAGAACCCACAGCCTCTTCCGGTAAGAATCTTCGCAGAAATTCTCGGCGATATACCACGAGGCAGCGACGGCCGGGTCGGGCATAGGCTGCCATACGACGCGCTCAATCTCGTTATGCATGATGCATTACGCCCGTGGTCCTCGGCCGACGACCGCCGCTGGTAGCGGCAGCACGACTACTTCGATCCTGTCTTCCTCGGCGCTTCGCTTGAAATACGAAGATTGTACGTCAGCTCCGAGATGCGGCGCGCGAGGAGGGCCGCGCGCTCAGCGGTAGCATTAGCGGTAGTGTCGTAGATACGGATACCGAACTTAGAGCGGTGCTTCTCGCGGTCCCGCGCGGGCGGGGAGTTGCCATACCCATCTTCGTGTCCGGGTCGGCGTCGAGCAGAGACATAGGACGCGGTAGGCGGCGAAGGCCGGGACGCCGTCGTGGCTAGAGCCGGCTCAACTACGAGCTTCATCGAGGGGCAGAGCCGCTTCCGCGGCGCTTTAGGTAGCGGTAGTCCTTGGGCTGCGCGTTCGGCTACCACTCTCGCTCCTTCCGATCGTACTCTTCCTGCCTAGCTGCCTCCAAGGCGGCGAATTCTTCCTCGGGTCTCCAGAGAGGCTCCTCTATTATAATGCCGAGACGGTCGCAGATATGACACATTTTGGGGTTTGTTTTCGGTTGTTGTATGGAGAGGAGAAATCAGGCAGCCCCTGAATGAGCCAACTTCTTGTGTTTATGCAAAAGTCCCATGCAGGCTTAGGCAAACTTGACGCTAGCCCAATCCCACCACAAAACACCAAACACGATAACTGGAGATGCCCGTGATATGTCCCAAGAGATAGAGGAATCTAGCCCACTAAGCGAATTCTGTCAAGCTCAAAATGAGGAGACTAATCTCTTCAGTCTTAGCTACGGTAGTAACCAACCCCCAAGTCGCTAGCCGTACGGGGTATGCACAACTAAACCGACAACAAATCTACCCGGCAACAACCTCAAACAGACCAAGCCCATATCAATTCAGTCCAAGAAGGCCTCTAGCAAGCGATAGTAAACCGCCCGAAAACACAGGACACAAGGTGTACCCAGACATTGACTCGTACCGTACCGCACATTCCTCCCTTTCGCCCTCAAAAACTAAACATATACATCCACAGCCTCCCCACACCTCTCGTGCGTAACCACCTTGTATGTACCGTACCAGTACCCTCCATCATATGTCCGGACCCCGTATGTATTCGTGTTTTTCGTGAAGCCTCGTCAGCCGTCGTCATGTCGTTAAAGTCGTCATCAAACCGGGCAAGCAAGTCGACCCCTGAGCTGGTGTTGCTCTGGTTTGGTTTGCCTGCTCGCCCGGCCGGTAAAAGAGGAGAAGAGAAAAAAGAACAGGGTTTAAGAAATGAGGATCCGATGAAGCAGAAAAATGGGGGGGGACAAAACTCTAAAGCCACACCGTCCAGTCAATCCGGTATTGTAGCCGTTGTCGAGCTCAAGTCAGTTGCCAAGTCGAGCCGGATGGAATCGAAATCTCAAGATCGCCGCCACCAAACACCAATCCGTGTCCTGCCGTCAAGGAGTCGTCGAGCAGAGGCAAAGGCAAAGAGCCTCCAAACTCTAGCCAGACAAGGATACAAAGAATCATCCCCAAACAGGGATATTCTCCACGTCCTCTCCCAGCCCCGAGTCCCGCTTCGTCTCCTTGCTCCCACTCTCCCCATGCACAATCATCCCCTGCCTAGCAACCACGACCGGCGCCGCCGCGGCCACAGGTACCAAGGCAGTCATGGCCTCGCAAAACTCCCTCGGAATCCGCGGCACAAACGGAATGCCCTGGTTCGGGTCCGGGACCACGCTCAGCGGCTCGTGCTCGTGCGTCTGCACGCTCATCACACTGCTAGTTGTGCTGCTCACGCGCATGCGCTGGGGTAGTGGTAGTGGTGGTGGTGAAACTCGGGCGGCGGGGGTTGGCGTCGCGGGCAACTTCTTGTTATGGTTCTGGCCGTGGTGATGGTCCTGGTCAATCGACATGCGCGAGTGGTCCGACTCCGACTTGCGAGGCTGCTGCTGGTCGGGCTCGTCGATGATCATAGCATCCGGGTCCGGGTCCGCCTCAGCTGGCGTCGTCGGCTCGCGCTGCTGCTGCTGCGGCGTGTGAGGCCGAGGATCTTGCGGCGGCGACCTTCTTTGGCTTTGGTCAGCTTGCCGGCCTGATGGATGGACATCGTCTCGTCGGTGTTGGTGATGGAGGAGGAGCAGGAAGAAGATGAGACGGTGACTGACGGGGGGGAGGCGACACTGCTGCCAAAGGCAGAGGCTGCGGCCGAGTTCCATGACGTTTGACGGGCGCGACTTGACCGAGCCACCGAAGGTATAGTACGAGTCCTTCTCCCGGCCGGTCAGCTCCATCGAGATGCGCGAGGCAGAGTGGCGGAGTTTCTTGACCAGCTTGCGGGTGGCCATGCCGGCGTCGCCGGCCAGGTCGACTGACGCAACGCGCTTGGTGCCGCGCTGCGGGGAGGGAATGCCATCTGACGTCGCTTTTGACGTCGTCCGAGGAGGTGCAGGGGGCATTCGAGTTGGCGACGGAATCGGGGATGTTTGGCTTGAGCTGCTGGGCAGCAGCCATGTGGTCTGCGAACGACTTACCCGTCGGCGACGGGCGGTAACAGGCACAGCCATATGCGCAGCAAACGCCTTCGCGGGCGATGCTGTCGGACTCCTGGGCTGAGCCATATGGTCCGCAAACGACTTGCCCGTGGGCGACTTTGGCACACCCATGTGCTCAGCAAACGACTTGGCACCCGCCACAGACCCAGCAGGCGCCCGCAGAGGATGTCTCCCGCCGCGGATAGCATGCGCCTCGAAGAAGCCAGACGCCATCAAATTCTTGTAGCTCTCCAACACCTCCTCGCGGCTGGGATAGCCGGTCGTGGAAGTTGCCGGTACCACCTTCTCCCTCTCTCTCTCCTTATCCACCCTCTCGACCTTCTCTTTCCCACCTCTCTCCACCCTCTCCTTCTCCACCCTCCTCTCGCCGCCGACGACGGAGTTTACAACCCCCCAATACTCCCTGACGACTTGCTCTTATTCAAGTGCAGCTTCTCCTTGACCCCATCCCACAGGGGCGCGAGAAAACTCGTCTTCTTCACCACGCCCCCACCCTGTTTCCCACTACCACTACCACCGCTCTGCTGCTCCTGCTGCTGCTGCTGCGTAGCCGTGCTATTCGACGAGCGCACCCAACCAGCCGTACTTCTCGGCCGCCGCAGATGATACCTCCCCCCGGTTTCCTCCCTTTGCTGCTGCTGCTGGTGCTGCTGTGCAAGGCTCTCCCACCCTCCACCACCACCAGCATCCTCCAGCCCGGGACCGATGCCTAAGAACCCCGGGGGCGGCGCGGCCGAGACGCGGTCGTTCATGGACCCCTCGACGAAGCGGCTCATGCCCGTGGCGGCGGCGGCTGAGTAGCCGCGGGGGACAAGGGAGGGCGGGCGAGGGTCGTTGTTGTCGTGTTGATGGCGGCGGGTGTGTAGTCGGTTGTTGGGGAGAGAGCGGGGCGTTGGTACTCCCCCCGCCGCCGCCTAGGAACTGGCTTTGGATCTGGAGGCGGTGGCGGAAGGAGGTTGTTGATGCCATGTTGCTGGTGGTTGGTGTTTGTACCTCGAGTGGGGATTGGGGTACGTGTTGGATGGCATGTAGGTCGGTGGGGGGAGGTAGGTGATGCTGCTATGGGTTGTTGTGGGGAAGATTGCTGATGTGTATTTTTGAGTTGATGAGATCGCTGCGCTGCCGGAATGATATCAATGCGAGATGATGTGGCGCGGGGGATCGCGGCTGGTGGGTTGGTTGGGAAATGCAGCAACTGGGTGTGGTAGGTAGCGACGTTTTGTTGCGCTTTTGTTTACTTTTGTTGCCCGTTGCTGCGATCCCGCCCAACTCAGTCAGTCGCGACCTGCGCTGCCCAGCAGAAGACGTGCTGTCTTCCAGAAGAGACCAAATCTCTGCTCCGCAGGCGCAAGTGTAGAAGATCGGACAGTCCAAGACTTCGCCACTGACCACAGAGAAAAATACCCGGATGTGTGTGGAGGCGACCAAGTTTGGGTGCAGATGCAGAAGCCAGAGGGGCAGCAGCAAGCAGCATCTGGTGGGCTACGTCTGTTATTGACATTAGCCCTTCCCAGATGGCCCGTTCCACAACCCCCCGTACTGGCTGGCCGGGCAACCGCAACGGCCCGCTTCTCCAGACCTCCAGTCAACCAATCAGGCTAAAAGCACCCGACCCACCCGTGCCATCAACTCACTCGTCCAAGGCAGAGACCCGGTCATCGTGCCATCTGGGTGGACATCGGGTGGCATCGTAGTGGAGAGTTCTCATGTATCGGACCATGGAACGCCAAAATGTGCACACGAGATATTGCTCCCTTTATTCAGCCCAAGCTTGCCTACTCAAACATAGAAAAAGATCTCGCTCAAGTCCGTCATCCGGCCCAGCAACCAAGCAAGATATGGTCCGTTCCATCAATATTCACCGTATCCCATCCACGACCAGCCAACCAGCCTTTGCTCACTTGTCTGGCTTGCTTGCTTGCATGTGCCGATGCTGATATGTTTTCCAAGCGCGTCCAGCCAACCTCGCGTCCCCCTGTATAGGTAGAATGAACAAGGAAGACCCAGAAAGGAAATAGCGAAGGTCCGTTGTGTCTCTCGAGACGCCAGCAAAATGGAAAAGAACAAACTCGCAAGGGAAAAAAAAAAGGCAAAAAGGCAAAACAAGGAAACCCACAGCAGTAGTAGAGAGTGTGTCCAGTGTGTCCAACATCTGTCCGTCGGCCAAGACGACAAAGTTATCTCCATCGCGAGCCAGCGCCAGGCCGTTGAAAGCTAGGCAGGCGTTGCAAAACCCACCGGGGCATTCCCCACGTTTAGACGCCCCCATATATAGAGATCCAACACACCCTGACATACGCAAACACACGGGGCGCCCAGTAAATACCAACGAAGTTGCATCAGCCGTGAATAAATCCAACAACCAAGAAACCAAATAACTGAGCTCGCTCGTCCATCCATATCCGCATGGAATTGGCCCCACTCTCGACAACGAAACAAAGAAGAGGAACGAAAATGGATAATGAATAAAAAAATAAAGAAAAACTCCTGACACCCAACAAACATTCACCAGCACTGGAAAAAGACCGCTCACTGCTCACTGCTCACTCTCCCCCTCATTTTCATCACCCGCTCCGCTATCTTCTCTCCCCTCTCTGGCCGCTCCTAATAAGACGAAGGCGAATAAGGCGGCCCAAACTTGGCCCTCCGCTGCGTGCCATCCGCCCGCCTAAACGTCATCATCTCCTCAATGCTCAGCGCATCGTCCGCCACGATGCCCGCATCCCTCGCCCCGTCCTGGAACCGCCGCGGTTCCTGGTCCTGCACAAACGTCTGGTCGTGGGCGCGCTTGGTGCCCGCGTACTGCGTCGGTGGGGGCAGGGCCTTGGGGTTCAGCGGGCCGCTGCTGCTGCTCATGCCCATGCTGCCGAAGCTGGTGCTGGGCAGCAGAGGGTGCGGCGGCGGCGCCGAGGCCACCAGCTCGCGCGGGCTCGGGATCGGCGGGCGAGAGAACGCATTGTTGTCGATTTGCAGGGGCGGGAGCATATTCCGCTGCTGGTGCTGCTGGTACTGCGGTGCGAGAGGTTGAGGTTGAGCGGCGGGAGGACGGGCCTGGCGGAGTGGTAGTCACTGCGCGACATGCTGTCACGGCGCGGCGGCGCAGGGTTGAGCGTCGGGTAGCCCGGCTGTGAGGGTGTGCGTTCCCGGCTGTGGGACCGCGGTGCCGGCGGCGGCGGTGGGGGCGGGTACGAGGACTGTATAGGGTAGGGCACGGATTGCGAAGGGTACACTGGTGAGGGAGGCACTGATGGCGGCTGGGCATAGCTCTGGGGAGGGGCTGGAGCAGCGGGATACTGCGAGCTGGAGCTTCCGCCAAGGAACTGCAGATGACCGCCCGACTGCGTGCTCTGCGGCGGATACTGCGACTGATAGTCGGCAATCGACGGGCGACGCTGCGGGTCGGCCGAGTACGGCGTGCGCTCTGTGCTGCCGCTCATCGACCTCGCGCGGCTGTAGTCTATCCGGTTGTCGGGGGTAGCGGTTCTCCTTCTGCGGGCGTAGTCGTCCTCACCCTTGTCGTAGTCCCCAGAGCCCTTGTTGTCGCGGCGAATGCGGACGCGGCAGCCCTGCTCAGCAACCACACGGCTGAGCGCTGTGCTCTCGGCCAGACCGGGGAACTTCTTGGCGCTGTAAACGATGAACTCCTGCGACTTGACCTCCATTCGGAAATCGAACGAGCCACCCGTGGCGGGCCCAAGGCCAGGGAGAGGCGGCTGGGTCTCGCCTTCGCGCTCCATGTCCTTGTCCTTGTCCTCCTTGGTCTCCTCGTACAGGTTGAAGGTCAGCTTGTAGCGGCCCTCGTGCCTCACCGAGAGATCCGGGAAGAGAAAGTAGCCAGCTTCTTGCGGGCGGTCCAGGTACGCCATGCCCGAAACAGGCATGCCGGTGAGCACAGGCGGCGTGTTGCTGGGCGCCGGAGTACCGCGGGCATGAGCCATGATGCGGGCATGCTCCAGGGTGGCGAAGAGGAAGAAGTTGGCATTGTAAACAAACGTGATGTCCTTCTCCTGGCGAGCTCCCACGTCTGACCCTCGTAGATGCGCAGCTCCACAACCGGGGGCGGATCAACTGGGCGACGGTCCGCGGATGCTGCTTGCTTGTCAGCGTCACCGCCCATGGCAGAAAGAAAAAAAAGAGGGGCCAGTTCCGCTTACACTTCGGGCCGGAACCGCAAGCTCTTGCACGCTCGGGCTGCTGGATGACCCTCATTGCATACCACAGCCTCGACCTCCCTTGGTATCTCTGGAGGTGATGGATGGCTCCGCATGGTGGCTTGGGTCGAGCGCCGGCATGGCATGTGCCGCCGACGCGAGAATTGGTGCGCCCATTCCGTCTGGCTTTCGATCTCAAACTCAAATGCTCTCACTGTCTCGTAGAGACCAGCCCTTCCGTGAGCATACACCCCGTCGAGGAACCAGAGTTTAATAACAAGCTCTGGAGAGTACGTCAGCCTTTCCGTGTCTGGACACCTGGGTTTGCACGACCCGCGGGCGCGTCCTGTCGAAAAGCTCGCTTTCTGCAAGGAACCCGCCTGACGACGTGCGGGCCGGTTCGCATATGCAGAGACTTACCCCGTGATGTCGGATATCGTCGCTACAACACAGGGACCATATAATCAACAACAACAACAGCGTCAATCGGCGATTCGGATCCAAACGACGCGCAGCCGTGTAGGGGTCGAATTGATGCTGTCGAAAATACAAGGGTATTGTTTCGCGGACTCGATCAAGACTATCGAATAATCTGTTTACTCGAGAATGCGGCAGCTGAGGCGCTGAGATTGTGTAAGAAATCGAGCTGCGGAGGGATGAATATCGTTCGTTGTATGACGGTCAGATGGGATGGGAATTGTGATGGATGGCGCTGTGGAGGGAACAGCGAGGGGGACCCAGCGGTTCCAGAAACCAGAGTGACGGGAAGCTGAAAGGGCACGGTCGGGACCCGATGCGCTGTTATTGGGCGGCGGGGAGGGTGACAGCGTCCGGCGTCGTTCGTCTCAGCCAGGGAACCGGTACCGACTCGCCGAGATGCCGCTGCCCGTGGGGATTGTCTGGAAAACCCACGACGCGCTCTTCCTCCTCCAGTTGTCGAAAAATGGCCGCGTTTCCTTCGCGCTGGATTAGCGGTTCGAGGTTGAGAGGAGGAAAAGGCAGGGCAAGGCAGGCACTCAAAAGGGGGCCCGCAGAAGGAACAGGCAAACGAGCCGTGACCCCGGGCTGGGATGTGCAGTGGGAGGCAGGGGACTGGAATTGAGGGCGGGCGCAATGTCACCACAGCGCCTGCACTGGTGGCCGGTTGCATCTCGAGTTGGAGGGCCCCGACTGAACCCCCCCTGTCGCGGTGATCGTTCCGCGGCCATTCTTGCGGGCGCACCGTGGCGGCGTGCAGAAGCTGACACGGTGTGACCGAGGAATGGCGATGTCACGTTCGCCGCCCAGCGATCCCGGTGGGTGGGGGGACTGCCTTCCTGAGTGGCGGGCGCGCTTCCCGGCCCAGCGGGAAGGGTGTCCAGCACAGTGAGGTGGCACAGTGCACCATTGCAGATTCTAGCATGGGGTTGTGGTTTCCCGTCCGGGACTAATGGCGTTTATCCGCCACACGGTCTGGGTACTGGACGGCTTCCTGTTGGTCAGATGGGCGGAGTCCCCATAAATTTTGCTCCAGGGTTCAGCTTCTGCAGCTCTCTGTCCTCTCTTGGTCCAGTTCGAGCGAACCGTGGGTCTTTGGTCAAAAGAGGCATAGGAACGGCTTCGATTCCCGTGGTATTTCCAAAATGCACATGATCTGCACAGCTCCAAGTCCTTCGTCCGTCCTTTCTCGAAGGGACAATGGAAGAGAGATAACAGGTCAAAAATGTAAAAATGGAAAAGGACCAGCAAACCCGGTTGCAGGAGGGCACATGGAGTGCAGCAAGCGACTAGGTCAACCGCGCCTCGTCAAAGTCAAGTCCAGGGCGCCCAGCCAGCCACCATCCCGTAAACACTCGCCGCGGCCAGGGGTGGTCTCAGGCGGGAGGGGAGGGCGCAAAACACCCGGCTTGCCTGGTGCCGAGGAGCGGCCGTCCGCTTCCAGAGCGCTTCGACCGCAGGATTCATCTGCAGAAAACATCAGAAGCGATGGTACCATGTGTTTGCGCTGCAGGTTTTTCTCGATGCCAAGACGTTTGTTGGTGTGGGCGTGGATGGGGAGAGGACTCGCCAAACCGAGGGTCCAAGACATTTCGTTGCCGGCTTCCGATGGGCAGCCAGCGGATGTGTGTCTCCCTTTGCCGCTGGTGACGCTGTGTAGTTTTACTAAGCGTCAGCGTGGACGATATCTCAAGCGGGCCTGAGCAAGGATTCGCGGGCCATGAAGCGTGTCAGTTGTACGGCAGCAACCAGCGACCCGGAACGGTCTCTGGAGGGTGGACCAGATCGGGACCGCTGTTCCTTGTCGATTTTCGCAGTATGCTCCCCATCGCGAGGAGGTTGCTCGAATGACGCGCTCAATTCGAGCACACCAGGGGGGCCGAAATGTCAAGGAGAGGTAAGAGTGTCGTCGAGGTCCGCATCCGCGGGGTCTCGGGCGACAATCCAACGTTTGCAAATTGTCAAAGAAAGTCTTTGTTTGAAAGCAAAATCGTCTTGCGACAAGCAGCACAGCCATGCACTCGCAGGGCTTAGCAGCGGACAGTGGGGGTTTGTGGGACTTGAACGGGAATTCTCTGGGATTGGGAATATCTTCAGCTGAGGCAACCGGCGACTGCAAAAAGAAGTGAACGAACATTTCTGTAGTTTCCAGAAAAACTTGGTATTCATACGTCTCAAACACTGTCATACTGTAATACCCACAATGAGCGGGTCGGAAACAGGCTCCGAAAAAGGATCGCACTCCAAGCGCAGCAAGATGAAGTCGCTGTTGTGAGCACCCCGTTGGCATGCCTGAGAGGTGCGGATTTCTGACGACTTCCACAGCAAGCAGGGCCTCTCGCGCGGCAAGGACGAGCTGATCAAGGGCCGGATAGCGCTCGAGCACTCGCTCGGACTCGGGCACAAGCCAAACGTCATCCCGTTCGCGGCTCCCGACACCAACGGGCCCCCGCGAACGGTCGAGATCGGGTGGCATCCGGTGGGGGGTGCGGCAGGCAAGTGGTTCGCGGAGCAGACCAAGCTCGGCGTGTGGATCACGGAAAAGGTGCACAGGTACCCGGATCCATCGCAACACTGGGCGGTGCTGGTGGGCGACTACTGCCACGAGCTGTGGATGGACGAGAAGCTGGACGTCATCTACGTCAACGGGCGCGTCAGCAGGAGAGTGGCGGCGGTTCCGGGTGGGCGAGACGCGCTTCAACGACGAGGCGCTGCGGCGGGCGGGCGAGGCAGTCATCCAGCAGATGCGGCAGAAGAAGGCGGCTTACAACCTGATCAGCAACAACTGCCAGAACTTTGCGCTGCTGATGCTCGACGCCATCCAGATTGGGGCGGCCGAGCGCACCGAGTTCGCCACGACGCTGGCCGTCGTCGAGGCGGCTACGGGCTCCGGCAGGATAAAGGACTTGTTCGCCGACAAGCCGCCGAGCGAGCAGGTCGAGCAGGTCGTCGTCGAGCCGGCCGAGAAGCACAACCCCATCGTGGCGCTCGCAAAGAGGCTGATGGACGAGCACACGACCAAGCTGGACAGCCACACCACGCTCACTGACACTGATGGTGAAAAGGGAATGTTGATTGTGGCAGCCGTTTTGCATGCTGGAGTCATCTGTGGTTAACTGGAGCTTGAATGGACAGAGGAGGAGGATGCAAGAGGGAGGGCGGGCTCGCACTGTGGATGCGCAATCAATCTTGCAGGCATCACACATATGCAGCGAATTTGCTCCACTCGGAACACAGTGCGTGCCGGCTCGACGCTGGGCCAGCACTGATTTTGATCACACTAATAACCTGTCGCCAAGAGGCGCTGAGAGCTCTCAGACTCAGACTCGCCAAAAAGAAAAAAAAAGACGGCTATTGAAACCACTTGAAGTTCATCGCCACCGCAGCGGAGAATTGAGCGTAGCAAAACACAGTGCGCCAGCCGGCAACTGCCCGTCCGAGTCCCATGGAGACTCGAATCCAGGTTCCAACAAAGGGCATGATCCGATTCTTCATGACGACCCGGGACCGTGCTCCCGGGCTCTTTGTCAGGTCACCCGGAGGCCGTATCCGACTCGGTTCCAGAACGGTGGTGTCATTGTCAGTCAGGTCCGAACAAAGATCGAATCCGAGCGTATGGAACGGACATCATGACCAGCAATGATGTCCGACTGCTTGTTGGCACATCTCAACGGCTATATTCGTTCTCGAGGTTGTGCACAGTGACCGACAGCCGCTCTCTGTTCCGCGAGATCAGATAGCTCGGACAGCATCCTGTCTTATGCGCTCCCATGTTGAGGACACAGTGCCTCTTCAGTGCGCCGTCGGATGGTCGCTTGACGTTGGAAACGAACCATCCCAGCAGACCGGCTGCTCTTGAGTCAGAGCTCCGGCCCGTCACTATGGACACTTCCCCCCGGCGGCAACCGCCAGATTCGCCACGCGGCCAACATGCAACTTTGCCCCAAAGACGGACTCATTCAGCCTGATTATCCCACCAGTAATTTGAGCTCCCTTCATTCCCATTCATTCCCGCCGTCCCTGGGAGTCAGTGGTCTCGAAACCGTCAATTCGAACAGTCCATTTTTCAAGCAGAAGGGCTCACATCGTAGCGGCCCGTACGCGTTCCCCATCTCGCTTCGCGAAAAACGGAACGCGGCATTCATGATCTCTCTTCTTACTTTTCTGGTCTGTGCAGAGCTGACATAAGCGAGAACAACGAGAAGAAACGAGGACAGCGGCGCCAACCAAGCGATCTCGCATTCCGACCGCCTCTGAAAAGGGGGATTTGCCTCGCATCGCCAACAGTGTGAGGTCCCAATACCTGCACTAACTGGTCCAGCAAAGTGTGCTAGCGCCAACGACCAACCTCCAGCCCCCTGTAGTCAATAAATGCAAGGGAGTCTCCATTTCAATTTCCATATCTGGAAAGGGGCGAGGTTGGGGTGATGTGCTGTTGCCATCTTGTGAAAGACGAGAGTAGCAAGGTTCGGGAGATGACACAACACTTGGAGTCCGGGACGTCGTTGACGATGACACGACGACGTTCACAAAAAGAACCTGACTGTCATCAAGTTCCCTCGCTCTCCCGCGAAATGCTGCCCTTCCACAGGCCCTCTCCCCCTTTCGCCGTCGTGAATACCCCAAGTACGTAGCAACCCAGCCCTGCCTGGTAACCCATTTCGGCTCCCATGGTGGTGACACATGACCGTCTGTCTCCCCCTCATCCGGTTTCTTGGGACACAGTAAGCTCTGGACGGCGTAACACAGCACCTACAGCAGATGTGATTTCGTCCGGCTGGGATGGCCCAATGTGTGCTGTGCGCCGTTGCAAAAATGATCGGAACAGCCCTCGACAAACATGACAACCACGAATTGTACCTATGGTGCCATCACGGCGCCAATCAGAGCAACATTCTGTGTGCCTTTTGATACCTTGACCCGTATCCATGCCACGCAACCACCGCCTGCATGATATTGATTCTTACCCGCCTGTTTCTGCTAGGATCGAGATCCTTGGATCTAAGCTCGCCAAGCTCTGCACTCTCCTGGCCGGCCGAGAGACTGGGACTTCTGGCCCCGTCCTGTCACATGCCGTCGGCATGCATTCACCCGTGTAGTCGGCAGCCAGCCGCCGTCTCAGACCCGTGCCGAGGGCTCGGATGTGGCTTGCTTTGGGATGCGGGATGCCGTGTTTCAGGTAAAGGGACTCTCGAGGGGAAAGCCCTGCGACCGGTTACGATATGTAGTCGACATCGAGTCTTTGCTGTGCTTCTTTGTTTACATGAAGTGGCTTCCTCAGCTGTTACACAAGCCTCCACCCTGAGTTAGGTGAGCATAGTTGTCTGAACTTGCACGGTTGGTTACCCTAGCATGAATACACCACGGGATCTCACATATCTCAAGTGCCACTTCTCGTGTAGGCTATGATCAAGGGCAGTCTGAGAGTCGCAGCTCGGTAATCAACAACTCTCCGATGTGTTGATTCGCCAGCATGGCTCTCGTAGCACGTTGAACAGGGCAACCGAAGGGAAAAGGACACCAGGGGAACAAAGTACGCCCCAACTACCAGTAAGTCACATAGATAACTCACTACAAACCCACGGGCCAACTCCGAAAAGAAAAACAAAGAGGCGCAACCATGACACACCATACCCCACCAACAACCCTACTAGCAAACTTCTGTCGTTCTCACCACTCTCAAACACATTTTCGGCCCTATTCCGACCCCACCGCTGTAACACCCGAAGGGACGAGTATCTCCGGCAAGGGACACCCGGCCTAGCACGCGTAACACAACACGTCCCCAACCTTCACCGGGACATGCGTGTCCTGTCCCACAAAGAGCAATATTGCTAGTAAACTAGTAGTAGCACAAGCCAGATCCAAGGACCAGTCACCGGGCTCCTGCTTGCACCACGTTTCATGGTGCAGGAAGAAGGGGGGAAAAAAACGCCACACCTTGTTTTCTTGCATTTAGGTGACACGGAGAGCTGGTCCCGGCTGCGGAGATCTTTTAGGGGTTTGTGTGTTCCACGTCCACTTGGTCGCGGCATGGAGGTCTTGAAGTTGTTGGGATTCAAGTTATGATAGGGAGGGGGTAGCGCTTGGGTGGTGGAACCGATCAGGCCTTGCATTCCGAATGCTACTATTAGGTGCGTAAATTGGGGTTGCTAGCTTGCGGAGAGTGAACTGGAGTGAGTGTGCAAGTCAGCTAGCGGGCGGAAGAGGGGAGAGCAGACATCGTAGTGGGACGATGGACCAACCAAACACAAGGAGACACTGAACCAGGAATCAAAGCTGATGGATGGCAATTTACGATGAACCTCTGATTCTGTTATCGTTAGCGAGCGGCTGCAGTTGAAAAAGGGACGATAGTCTCTTCACAGGACTGCATTGTCATTGTTTCCTCTAGAATGTCGAAGAGATTGCAGTACATAGCGGGGAGAGGGGGTGTCTTTGCCCTACTGACAACAGACCTTACAACCTCACTAGTATACTTGAAGTTATGCCCTGCACTAGCAATATCATGATAAATGGCTACCCCCGGGACAACGGTCTGTAGTCAGTCTGTAGTCAGTCTGTTGCAGGTCTGTTGTCATGGGGTCGGTTTCTGGTCAGATTGAGCTATTGTAAGGCCACAACCATTAGGTATCGTACTTAATCAACGAAAACCCGTTCCAGCCGGGGCACCCATCTTGCTCCTGCAGTTGCGCGAAACCAGGTTCATCACAACAACTCAAGCTCAGCGACGCCCAGTATGTACCATATCTGCGACCGTCTCGGCATCGTAATCGAGGAGCCTCCCGAAAGAGACCAGGAAGAAGTCGCCGCCGAGGAGGCAGCCGCTCAGGCAGAGTACGATCGGAAGAAGCGCGAGCTGATAGCCGAACGCTCATAAGGAGGCTGAGCGCGCCGTACGGATAGCTATACCTGACGCTGTCGTCGCTGCCTCGTGGTATATTGTTGAGGATCTCTGCAAGAAGGTTGCCGAAAGAGGATATAGGTTATTAATGACTTGAACGACTCGTGGGAGGAAGCGCTTAGGGATCGTAGTAGCTGGACCTCGATAGAAGCGATGGAGAGGGACGAGACGAGTGTTCATGGCCATTTCTTGAAAGTCTGCTATGACATCACCTTCTTCGATTCAGATGATGAGGATGAACGCGAGGTTTTTATCGTCGAGCGGTGTCTGGAGAAGCTCGGGTTGGAGTTGTTTTACTTCAGGGGGTTGAGAGGCAAACGGTTTTCCAAACTTACTTTGTTCCCGAGGGCGTGTTGGATAAAGAACTAGAATTGGCGAGAGCAGCAGCAGCAGCTGGTGTGGAGGTGATCCGACCGGTCATACTTCCTTACACATGCAACGTAGTCTGAAATAGATATTCTGGAGATGCATTTTCATTCCATTATACTAGGTCGCATTGCTCGAGATACTTTCGTCTGCAGCCACAACGGTCCATAGATGCGGGGCTGTCTGATTCTGGTCCGCCCTACTTCATCGAGTCCATTTATCAGGCGACCTGTGCTCGTCGGGATGAGAGCTGCGTATATGCATGCATGCTCCACATGGGATCAAGGAGAAAGGCAGTGTTATCGAATCACGAAATAGCAATCAAAGCCAATCTCGTACGCCACGAGAGATCTGGCATCAGCAATGTACTGTATATATATGCACGGTTGCTGACTGAGCCTGATCAACTTCATCCACCCCCTCCCTCACTATGCTTTTACCTCGGTGCAACATCTTGCATCCGACGGCACGAGTGCTTTGCGCTATCTCCACTGCACGACTCATCTCCTGACAAGCGTAGAAACCATGATGCTCGAGGTGATGTAGCTTGTCGGGATCGGAGTCATGGAAAGGGGGAGTATGGTGCTGCAGGAGAAAGTTAGCAAGCGAGATAACATAGTCTAATGGAAACTCGGTGAAAAAAAAAGATTCAACGAGAAACCCTACTCAATAGATGTGGTCGTCGCGTTGGCTGTCGCGCTGGGGTGAGGGTTGATCAGAAGCCTCCAGGCGGCGACAAACAAATGGTGTAGCCTTCGGTCTGGCGATCGAGATCTGTGCAATCCGTCCCGAGCTCGGGTCCAGGCGAGGATCTGTAGCACGGTGGCATTGGCGGCCAATGACAAATCCTGGCAGATTCGCGAGGATGTTCAAAGTTAACTCTGTGCGGCTCACATGTGGCTACTGATGGGATGCACTAAGTCCCCGAGTTTGGGAAAGCTGCTACTGTCAGCCTCGAGGTTGTTGGACATGAACAGCTGCGTGGCGCTGATGCGCTGGCTGAGCGAGACCGAGGTGCAGGTGTCACTGGGCTGAATAGTACACTCCGTGTCTTGACACGCCGCTGGCTCTCCGCTGCTGATGGGCGCCGAGGGACGACTTTGGTATTGTTGTGGCGGTCTAGCTCGTAGTGATGACAGCAGTGGCGGAAACGATCCATTGCCTAGCCGTCCCCGGGGCCGTAATCTTGAGGGTTGTTTCGCAAACGCACCATGGGGCTTTCGAAGGCGCTGGCCACATCGACGCCCGAGATGAGCGGCATCTCCAACTGCGTCTTGATCATGGAAGCCGCGTAGGCATCACACATGAGGTTCGGGGCAGGTGATGCTGTACCCGAAGGTGCTCAGCCGACACTTTGCTGGATGTCAATAACGTATGCTCCTATACATGACAGAATGGAGCTCCAAAGGGTTGGATAATCAAAAGCTTCTCGCGGAAATATTGTGCTCACCGGAAAAACACATTCCCCTCCACCCATCTTAACATCCTGAAACTCCTCGATCTCCAGTAAACGCTCTTCCGAAGCCGCCAATGCAGCCAGCATGAGATCAGACCAGAAACCTTTCCGATATTTAAACTAGTACATACACAACCAGGTTATACCATCGCTCGCTGCTTGATCTATTGCAAATATCCCGCCGCCATAACTGTATCCCGATAGAAATAATCTTTGCGTCCAAGCAAGATAAATACTGATGCATGCCATTTAAATCCGTAATAGAACAGAGCAAGATCCACCCACCATACCAAAAAAAAGAACCCCCTTACGCCACCCACTGCTTCGCATCGCCTATCACACACGAGCCCACACTTGAACCAATCCATAACACAACATATCCCACCAGCACCTACAACAAGTGATTGAACAGTACTCAAACGCACAAAAGCCCTAAAGCACCTGAGCAGGAGCCGGAGCCGGGACTTCAGCAAGGGGAGCAACCGGAAGTCCCTTCGCCGTCGCGACTCCCTCGCGCGGCACCTCCATAACAGCCGCAGGTCCATTCTTAGGAATTGGTGCCTCCACCGCATTCATAGATCTCGCGTGGCGCGTCGCCGCAGTGAGCGCCGGCAGACCCTGGTAAATCATGACGCCGACCATGAGGGTGAGCAGGGGAATCTAGGAACCAGTCGTCAGCATCCTGATCAAACAATAAACAGAAGGAGGGGGGTGTTGAACATACCCAGATAAAGAATAGATTTCGGTCCCAGCTCAACCTCTTTAGATTCTTCGCATGCGCCCTCCTCAGTGTAGCCTGCTGCTCCACCGTGATCGCATCCTTGCGGCCAATCTGCAACAGCGCGGGAATCTCCTGCCCCTCAGAGTCCTCATGCTCTTCCGTCTCGGCCGTCTCCAACACTCCCACGTCGGCAACACACTCCGCCGTCGCCGACGAGGAGGAAGTAGCCTCAGTCTGATCAAAGAGCGCAGCACACTTAGCGTCCGCCGCTGCGTCCGCGGCCGCCCTGGCGCAAGATTCCTTCTTGGTATCCAGGTCGCTGTCGTTGGTGCTTCGGCGCGACGGGAAGAGATCGTCGTACGATGGAGGCGGGAGATCGTCTGAGCCTGGCCTGGCAGCTCCGATCATATTCGCAAGCCGTTGATAGACGGCGGTTTGCTGGTAGTCGGGCAGCATGGGCATGTTGGGAATCATGGGCAGGTAGGGGAACTGGGAGAACTGCGGGAATTGAGGGAACTGCGGGAACTGAGGCAAGTGTTGGAAGCGCGGGCCCATCATCTGCTGGATCTGCTGGAACTGTGCGGCCACCTGTTCTTTGATGGCTGTCATGGCCGCTGAGGGTAGGCGAGGGGCCTAGACGCATCGGTGCCGCGCCGCCCGCGAGGGCGGGAAGGGCTCCTCCTCCGCGCCGGTGTGTTGGCGACGCTCTTAACGCGGCGCATGTGCAGGCCAGTCTGCTCGCCGTTTTCGGCCTCCTCCTGCACATCGGACGAATCGACCTCCGAGTACTCCGCTGGACTCTCTTCGGATATGGGTTCATCGCTCGAATCAACCGCCTCCTGAGACAGCGAAACATCTGCCAGCATCGCGTTGAGGCTCGCAACACTGTTGACTCGGCTCTGGGGCGAGCTGCCGTTCCGCGCACGCCTGTGCTGCTCAAAACGCTGAATGATGCAGGCGACTTCGTTCGACTTGGCGACGTCTGCCGCCGTCAAGCCAGAGAGTGTGCGTAGTGTGGGGTCTGCGCCGTGGGCAATCAACAACCGGACGATCTCTGAGTAGTTGCTCATGGACGCCATGTGCATGGCGGTGTACCCGCCCTTGTCGCGGCGATCCGGGTTAGCACCCCGTGCCAGGAGACCAGCGACGAAGCGATGCAGGCCAAGCTTGCAAGCGAGATGAAGCATTGTCTGACCTGTCGACCTCCTGAGGTTCAGGCGTGGCTTCTGGGTGCTGTTGCTGAGGTCCATCAGCTCCAGCAGCTTCAGAAGGTGGCCCTCAAAGTTGTCGATAGGCCGAGTGGATGAGCCCTCCGGGCCGTGCATCTCGCCGCCAGGTGAAGGATAGGAACTAGCTGCCTCCTTGATGATCCGGCGCGCGAAATCAGCGACGTCCTCGTATCCACCCGTCATCTTGGTGCCGAGAATCATGAGCGCGGTGCGTAGCAGCTGTTGCTCGCTGTCGTCGATGTATCGGAACCACTGGTTCTGGTTCTGGGATTGCAGGTTCTGACCCCTAAATGTGACAGGAACCATCCCTGCCGTCTCAGACGGCGGAAGCAAGCATACCAAGGACTCGGATGACCAGAACGTAGTCGCAGGAGCCTGCTTATCGCCGAACATGACGTGGATGCCGTTGTAGAAACCCTGGCCCATAAGCGTAACCTCGATACCGCCGGCCACAGGCCCCTCGCCTGGGATAACTTTGAAGATAGCAGGTTGCGCCTGTGGTTGTTGCGTCCTGGCTTGCCCGCCAGCAGCAGTCGGCGCGGACCGAGCGGCAGGTGGGCTGGCAGCAGAGTTCGGACGAGCCGCGGGTTGCAAGCCGAACATGGGCATGGTTAAGTTGGCCAGGCTGGAGTTCCTGCTCAGGTTAGGCAAAAGCATCTGGCTGTTGTTGGCGCCGGTCTGCAAATTGGATGCGAAGGGGTTCGTCAAGGGCTCGGCGGAGGCAGAGGCGGATCCTGGGCCAAGCAGTGGCTGTCCTCCAGTTTGCGGGAAGGCTGATGGTGGTGTTGGTGGGAACGGCGACGTCGCTGGAGTCATCGCCGCGGTGCCTGGAGCTGAAGCAGGGATTCGTGAGGTATGCAGGGAGGTATCCAGCGGTGTCATACCCAAGTCCTTGGGGATCTTGACGGCTGAGTTGTTGTTTCTCCGTCGTTTCGCTGCTCCAGTTGGGAATGAAGGCGAAGCCGGGCGCGAGATGGTCCTGGCCTGAGCTGCGAGTGTTGGCTGGAGTTGATCAGTTGGCACTGCCGATAAAGGCATCGGCTCTGCCGAGTGGCGTCTCGCAGCCTGCATATCCAAGCCAGGGATGACTCCAACGAAGGCACATATCCCGAAGGATTCTGCGTTGGCATGTCTTCCCGGGGGCTCAGCATCGTTGTCCCAGTGCTTGGCGGGCGCCGAGGGCCGGGTTTGGGGCTTGTGGTCTTGTGGTCGTCGGTGATCATGATGGACCGCGACATCGTCTGGGCGACAACGTGGCCGCGGTGATCGGTCATGGTGAAGATGATCTGGAACCCGACCTTCTCGGTATGATGTCGGCAGTAGCAGGCGATCCGCATGGGCGCCTCAACCTGGTAGAAAGATCGCAAGCCAGATTCTGGAGGCTTCTGCAGCGCCCAATCCTTGACCTCTTGCGTGTTGAAGACGATCACCCTCTTGTCCTCATCCCTCCTCCAAGCCTCTTCGTCTTCCGGACTCTTTGACTTCTTCCGCCCTGCCCGTTTGCGCTCCCTGCCTATGCAGTTGTGGCAAATCTTGACCTCGCCCCCTTCCTGTGTCTTGACTTGTTCCTTCTCGTCCGTCTCTGCGTTCCTCCCTGACCGCGCAGCGTGTTCAGCGCGCCGCAAAGCTGCAATTTCTGCTGCTGCACCTGCATCGCACTGCTGCAGACGAGCACGGTATGCAGCTCCAGCATATCAGAGATGGGTCCGCAGCAGGCTTTGCCCAGAACTTGGGTTTGCTGATGGTGTGTTTGGGCAGATGCACCTTCGTCACTCCGGGCGGAAGGTGAGACAGCCTAAGCTTGACTAGGATTTGTGTCTCCACCCTGGATTTGGAGTTGTTGACGTCGACTTCTAACCTGTACGGACCAGGCCCATACTGGTTATACTCGAAGGGACCGTGCGGCATGACACCGGGAAAGAATGGCCCGCCGGTGGCTATCCCTGGGTTGAAAAATGTCGGCATGTCTGGGGCGAATGCTCTGGGTTCCTCTAGGGCACCACGGAACTCGAACTTTGGCGGTGGTGATTGTCCTGACTGTGACGGGCGTAGGCACAAGGACGATGACCCATTGGTTTGTGTGGCGGAGGGTCCAAAGTTGAATGACTTCCAGTTCGTTAACATAAGGGAAGCGGCAGCATCCAGCGCAGGCAGACTTACCATAAGACTATCCTCGCACGCAGTCTGGAAAGAGAGGCCCGTTTCACCTCCTGGTGAAGCCATGGAAACATCCATCATCATGGCAGGAAAACCTGACCCCAATGGGCTGGGGCTGTCTGATGGGCTGCGTATGTCCGACTGCATAGTGGTCGGTCCACTTGGATCTCCATGCATGATTGGAAGACCTTCCGTAGCGGGCCCTCCCATGATATTCCCAAAGTCGACCTTAATCCCCGACCCGACATCCATCGGCAAATCTCCCATGGTCAGGGCAGTCAAGGTGGTGCTTGACGTTCCTTTAGATGAATCTGAGTCTGGCGTGGATTCATACGAGCTACCCATAGACCCAGGGCCAGCGCCAACTAGGCCGAGAGGTCCTGACGGGGAGCCATAATCTCGCGGCGCGTCCTCCATCGCTTGGAACGAATCGGCGCCGGCACTTTGTGGGCGATCGGGCAGTGGCTGCCTTCATCGGAGTCGAAGATAAATTCGTTGGTGTAGTTTGAAAATGCGCCAGCATTATACTGAACATCGAATTCGGACTCAAAATCTGGGTCGGCCATATTGATGGAAGCGGCGGTTGGATCGTGTCTGATTGATTGCGTCGTTGACTCGGCTCTGCGGTGGACAGCGAAGGGAGCGAAATTGGATCCGACCGCGGATTGTCTCCCAGTGAGGGAGTCTGAGGAAGGCTGGGGCCTGTCAATGTGCTGTCGTGAGATGATGAGATGAAAATTATCGAGATGGGCGGTGCGAGCATCGGTTGGTATTGGTTTGGGACGAACAGCTGCTCCCTCCCCGCGAAGCGAAGAAATTGGGGGGAGCAGAAGAGGCCAATCTCGTTCACGTCAAAACTGCGTCGACCAGGGCCACGCAGCGTTGCTTCCTGGAGCGATGAGCAACTTTGCCAGCGTCTCAAACAGGCCTAGCGCGACGTGGCTGATATGCAGAGCCCACTGCGAATTGCAGCCAAGATGTAACTAATAAAGAGTTAACGAGGTGTTGAAGCCCTATGCTATGAACACAACTTGATGGTCAGAGAGACGACACCGATTGCGGTATAGCACTTGATCCTGCCGTGCCATCACAATAGAAAAACTCTGGGTGTCGATTCAGCTGTTGACCTTGAGTTCTGCAGGGACACTCGTCCTGTGGGCAGAGAGACCAGGGAGGTGGCCGATGCGGGTACCAAGTGGCTACGCAATGTGTCGCCTAATGCAATTACAGAGGGTAGGTGCGAAGGCGGTGAGGTTGCATTTTGCAGCACGGCCAGCCCGCCGATTTAATTCTTTGCAGCCCGAGACGACGAATGCGTAACCAGACAAACTGCTATTTTTGTCAGCTGGTCATCACTGCATGGTCATGACCTTGAGTTGGACCAGCTGGTGGCAGGAACGGGGAGGAAGCAAGTGATGCAATTAAGCGCAACAGGCTCACTCAACAAGCATCAGAGATGAACAGGATCCGCCACCGGATGGGGCCCAACAAACCGGCTCCGCCTTCCAGCTCACACTGCTGGAGTTCGTCCATTGGCGGGCTGCGGGATGCGGCCCAAGTGGATGGATTGGTTAGTAAGGCCCCACTGCACTACTGCCTCTGGACTCCACTGCGAAGAGTCGAGTCTGGATTGCGGACGCCTTTTGCAGATCTTCCGCACGGGCACCAGCACCCGAACGGAGGGAGAAGGGGTCATGGTTCAAGATCATGATCTGGGTCAGCGCGACTGTGACAATCTGACGATTCACTGCGCGGATATGGCGGGTACATAGCCGTAAATGATACGTCGCTCAAGTTTATCCAGTGTTGCGCCCAGATTTTCCAGCGCCTCAGTTCTGCGCCTCCGCTCTTGGCAGCCAGGAGCGGCCATGTCACCACCGCGGGAACCACCTCCGGCATGGACGACAGAGCTTCAAAAAGAACTGACCGAGTTTATCGAGCTCTCCCGCCGTCCTCTGCGTATACAACAGGGAGCACACGGAAAGTCCAATGTCTCGGAGAGCTCGGGCCTCTGCACTTCTTGTGTCCCCGGAACACCAGTGCTGGGAAACCGCCGGGGAGAGTATAACACGATTCCCTCCACAATCTGTGCTCTCAACAACCCCTCCTCTCAACTCTCCAAAAACTGCTCCTCCTCCGGGGCCTAATCCATTCAAACCCCGTCGTCTGCTCGCCCGCAAACGGACCCTCCCTCCTGTTGGGAATCAACAACCGGAGCAAACCCTGCTCAAAGCGAGCCCACAGCACCAGGTGTTACCGGCCGTTCGGTCATCGGCGTTCTCTGTCCCTCCGCCAGCACCACCTCGTCCGGGAACCTGATCGTCCTCCCCCCCAATGGCTGCGAGCCCTGACCACCACCACCAGGCGTGGTCTGCCCGGTGGCAAGCGCATTCACCGACGAGTTCATACTTGTATCGATCCCTCGCGGCGATCCGGCATATTCCCGCGCGGGTCATCTGGGACTTGGGGATGACGGTTCCACCGATCCTGAAGACGGGGCGGATCGACCGGCGTTGTTACCGCCGCTGAGGTCGGCCCCGACGACTCGGCGCCCGACCGGCGCCGGATGGCGAACGAGCTGACCCTGCTGCCGAGCGTGAAGGGCGGCACGGCGCCATCGCCGTCGCTGGATGCGCCACGGACATGACGCCGCGAGAGATGAGGTGCGCGGGAGGTAAAAGCCGAGCTTGCCAAGAGGGATACTGAGGCCGTGCACAACCTAGGGAAGAACAACATGGGTTAGATGCCGGTGCTTAGGGAGGGAAGGCTCCTCCACTCACGATACTGCAGATGGCAATGAACCAGACCACGACAGTCCGCTTGGCCCAGCCCTTGATATCCTCCCTCTCATGGCCGTCCACCTTAAGAGTATCCAAAAACTCCAGGGTGATGTAGAGGTAAAAGATGGCTGAGACACCCACGGGCCGAAGAAGCCCACAAAGATGGCCTGCCGCACCTCCTCGATTTGGGGAATGAACCGATGCACCGCAAAACCCACGGCAGGCGCCTAAACAGCAGCACCAGAATGCCCAGCGGTACCAGCCTCCTGAGCGGCACCACGCCATTATTCTGGAATGACTCCCACGGACACACCGCGCCGTACCACATAAAGATGGACACGTTCAGCAGCATGTCAATGGTCGGCTGCAGCGAGTCATCCAGCGTCTCCAGCCGAAACCAGTCGTCCCATGTAAAGACGTTCCCAGCAATAAAACACGCCAGGACATCATCACTACCAATCATCCCGCACGTCCCCACGATGAAGAGCGCCAGCGAGATGGCGAACACCAAAAAGCTCTCGCGGTCCACAAACTTACGCTCCTCCGCCCAGTGCAGCAGCTCCTTGGCTAGCCACCCCACCACCGCGCCGTACACCACGCTCAATAAGATGGTGTACCCCAGGTCTCGCCAAACCACAGGCCCATGGCGACTCTTGCGCCGCCCTGCTCCGCCACCCCGCCGTCGCCAATGTACTTGATCAAGTACAGCGCAAAGAACAGAAAGGGATACCCCAGCCCGTCATTCGCACCGCTCTCGGCGGTGATGATCTGCTGCAGCTCTTTCGGCACGTTATGGTCCGCGAACTTGCCCTTGACAATCACCGCCGACAGCACGGGTCCGTCGGGGTAACGCACGACCCGATGGCCAGTGCATGCAGAAACGACAGACCGGGAACCAGAGCCCAGACCAGCAGGCTGGTGGCGAGCCACATGGCGGCCATGATGGGCCCAACGAGGATGGCGAGCGGCTTCCATTGCTTTTGAGGTAGCGCGAGGGCAGCTGGACCCCGGCGAGGACGAGCTGCACGCCAAGGACCAGGCGCGAGAACGCGAGGGTGATGGCGTTGAGGTTCTCTTCGGAGCCGAGGGCGTAGTCGAGCGGGCGGATGAAGTTGGCGGCGTGCGGGGAGAGGCTGACGCCGGCGAGGAGGGAGATTACTGGTAGCTCCAAGGTTAGTCTTGGGGGTTCGGGTAAGATGGGGATTCTCATTCTGACGCACGCGCCTCAGACAGGTAGAAGCTCTCCTTGCAGAGATACGACACCAGACCAAACAGCGAAATCCATCCGCCTAGCACGCTGAGGATGATGTTGAAGTTTGTCGTCGCCAAAGCCGGCATCTTGCGCCGCTTTGCGATGACGATATCGTCGCGTCCTTGTTTATATCAGTCCAGTCGCAGCTTGTTTTGGACCGTTTTCCTCTCTCCAGCAGAATAGTCCTTTTCAGTCAATTCCTCGGGCGAGAACAAAAACAACGGTTCCAAAACACAGCAAGCAACGACAGAAAGCCAGTGTTATCGAATCATGAGGGCCGAGCAGTAGAGGATGCGGCGTGCGACATGGGGCGAGTTGGCTTCCGCTTGCAGGCGTCTTGCCAGTGTTGACGTCGACTTGTTGGTCGGGAAATGAAGACCATAGACGAGTTGCCGACAAACTAGCAGAAACGAAGAGTCGAGTGGATTAAAGATCAGACTTTTTGTGGTCAAGGAGGAAGAAAATCTCACTAACGCCGACTTTTTATCGATCCAGGACCGTGCCGAGGATCTGGTCGAATCAACGGTGACCTCGTGGACAATGGAGGCGGCGAGCAGAAACCCTTGCTGCCCCGCGGATGCGCCTGACCCACAGCGGAGGAGGATGGAAAGGCGCGGGGTCCAGTTGCGACTCAGCAAGCTGTTAGTTACCTGATTGACCCTGTGGATGTGTGTTTTCGTCGGCGGCGATTCGGTGGGCCAGAAAGTGCACAATGGTGCAGCAATATCAAGTAATAAGCTTCCCAAGCTTTCTGGCCAAGATCCTGCTAAGGTGTTGGCGGTTTTATCTTACCAGGTGATCAACGATGACGGCGGTCATGCCGACCCCAGCCGCACTTGCGGTCGTGGGGGTTTGTCGGAAGCATGGATGCTTCCATGTTCCATTGCGCATTGGCGCCTGCCATTGGCTGGGCTTTTCAAACACCAACAGTCCAGATGTTGGGGCATTGTTTTGAGACCATTCTCAGGATAAAATGGCAGGCATCTTTGATATTGGTGGATTCAGGGAGGATAGAAAAGATAATATCGCGAGAAAAATGCAAAAAATGCGACCTGGGGGAATCGACCCCCCTCTGTTGCTTGGAAGGCAACAATGCTAACCACTACACCAAGGCCGCATCAGATTTGGTGTTTGTCCGGATTAGCGGTGAGCTTATGAGAGGCCAGAGATGGTAAGACTCACAGCATCATATCCCTTCTTTGAACCCAGTGACCTTTGGAAGACAACTCGCTGATTTGACAATGGCACTGTGAAGAGTGCTAAAGGGTATGATTGGGGGTTGCCGGAGCGCCGAGCATCCTCTACTTGTGACTGACATTGACCCTAAGACCCAGCCATATTAAGTCGATGCTGAGCCGCAGCGGCAGGTGCAGATGGGTCATCCAGTCTTCTATCTCGGACTGCATGATCCAAGGCAGATGACTGAAGGCTGTAGGTCGGGCAGACATAGACACCTACCAGTACCTGAACATTGCCTTGACTTCCCCAAGCATGAACAATAACACTCCATAGAATGCACTCGATATTCACCCAACCCATCTAACCTCTACAATGCACCTTTAACATGTCCACAATAACACCCGCCCTGTCCATCATGATGCATGTACTGTACATCTTCAGCAACGCCAGCTCGTGAAGACTGCTTATCTAACGCCGGCCTCCAGGTATCCGTTACCCGCTCAAAAGTGATGAATGCTCCGCCATAATGCCAATCCCGAATGAGAGACTACCTAACTCCTCTGGCTTGCTCGCCAACCAAAAGCAAAATGCACATGAAGACCGGTAAGCAAGGTACATGCCCCACCATCAAAGTGAGGTCCGCGTCGAGGAATTAGGCATGAACTGCCTTGTCCACATTCAGCGGCTTCAAGCAGCCGCCCGACTCCCACTCCCAGGCGATCATGCTCCAGTTGAGCTCGCGGCGCCAGAACAAGCCGAGCCCGCGGCCGCCGTCCGCCCCGTTAAGCGACGGATGCCCCGAACCACACCTCCGCGCAGAGCCCACCGTCAACGGCATACGATGACGGAAAACGACTTTGCCCATGCGCGAGTGCAGGATGGCCATGGAGCACATGACGCATGGCTCGTGCGTGAGGTACATCTCGAGCCGTGGCAGAGGTAGCCGTCGGGATTCGGGTGGTCTAGCTCAAAGACCTTCCTTTCGTCTTCAAGGATGGGACTGTCCTGGAAGGCCTCGAACTCCATTATGGGTGCCTGGGTGGTTTGCGTCTTTCGGTTCTCGGCCCGGACGAGCTTCTGGGCGACGATGCTGATGGCGCGCATCGCCGAGTGTGCCATCGGGTTCCCTGTGCAGCCAACCTTGCCTGCTGAGACACCAGCGCGCGTCGCCCGCCAGCGCAACCACCGTCGTCTTTCCCTCGTCTCGTTGGATAATGCAGGCTCCCATCGGTTCGCCGTAGCCGGATTCGTGAGACTGCTTCGCGACCTGTGCGCCAGCCCATCCATATCGCGGCATCGTCAGCTATCTCGTCCGTCCTGGCGGGCGATCACGACGGGTGCGGCCCAAGGGGGTTTGTTCTTTCGGTACAACGAGGGCCAGAAGTGCTGCGACCACATGGCGGCCTGGACCTGCGACGTCGGCGAGACCATCGGGACGGGGATGCTGCGAAGGAACACCTCCCCTTCCATCCCCTCCACCGCCGACAAGGCCTGAATCACCTCGTCGCGGTTGAGCATGTTCTCCGGGCCACGATTATGTAGATCCAGTCGACTTGCCCGTGTGTATTTGCCGGCTCTGGGGAGACTCGTTCATGAACTGGGCCTTGAGGTGGGCAGGCAGGTCGGACGGCTTGGCGCATCTGCGCAGATGAGGGACGCCTAATGATCTCATCTGGGAGCAGTTGCGTAACAATGAGAAGGTATCAGCAAGTGAAGCTTAACTCGGGGGGCAGCTTGGGCAACCAGGTTAGCCTACAGGATGTGCAGGGTTGGCAGCCTTGGTGGGGGTGCGGTAATCAGCACCCGTCCTGTTTGATAGTCATCTCGGAGCTCAAGCGTGGTCTTCAGCGGAATGAGGACGCCATGCTCAACCTCGTCTTGGATAAGCTCTCGGACAATGGGATCCTGGGCGGCAAGCGGTCTCTAATAGACCGGTCTCCCTCGTCCATCCTGTCGGTGGCACGATCGGGGCCGGATGGTTTGCTGCTGGGGAGCGGGGACAGCACGGGCGGCAGACGTGCAGGCCGGAGGGGGATGATGCGATGAGGCGCAGCCAGTCGGAGGTCGAGGCGAGGGAGAGAGTCGAGCGGGGCTGTAGGGATTCACGAGACGGTCGTGGGGTCGCGGGCGTCTGCGTGGATATGGAGGGGACGGATGAGAGAGTTGGGGTAAGGGGGGAATGATCGAGATCCCGGAGAATGGAGGCAGAGCCAAAAACAATGCCGGGTGCCAACTGCAGTCCAGGCGCGTTGGAAAGAACAGGCGCTGGCTCTCATCGACCAGAGGAAAGCGACAGCATCTGCCTTCTGTGGTTTGCGGTTGCGACGAAAAATTACAACGGGACGCAGCTCCACCGCGTTCCTGGACCCTGGGCGGAAAGCGCGTGGCAGGCGCCGTGCAACGGGCAAGCGCAGTCCCCACCCACAACCGGCTCCTCCACCCGCTGCAGTGACCCCGCACTGGCATCCGCACTGCGGCATCGGCCCCATCATCATGCCGCTTCCCCAAAAAGGCACTTGCAGCAGCTTGCCCCAACATCTCAACATGCTCCCACTGCCGCCAATTTCGGTTTCGCCATTTCAACAGTCCTTGCAAAGAGGGGAGAGCGTTAGCATGGTCGTACTTCTATACATGATGCCTCAGAAGTGGCCGGCAAGGTGGGTAACCCGTCAAGTCTTATGGTGCTGAGAACGGCCCTTGATGTCATTCAGCTTCTCAGCGTCCTCTTGTTCGCCTTCCAGGATCCACCGTCTGGTTCTCTTGACCTCACTAGTGTAGAAGAGAATCGTGGCAAACAGGATCCGGTCTTGCCGTGAATGGTATTTTCCGTCTGGAGTTTTGGGTACTGTGTCAATGGAACCTTCAGATGGCTTGATCTGGTGCCTTCTCTTGTGTTCCTTTGCCGTAGCTTCCAGGATCAACCACACACACCCCAATTCAGCCGGCTCCGATGGGACTCCGGTGGTAGTGCGAAGAGCCCCTCTTTTCTCTAGGGTGCAAGCGGAGTCCCCATTTCTCCATCCCTTTTGCAGCGAAGCTCCACGGATCGCTTACCGAAGATGCAGTGCATCTCGACAGCGAGCGCCCGTCACTCTTGGCAGAGACCCGTCGCAGTCGCCCCTTTTGTGGGGGTCCGACCGTCTCCTGCTCTTCGAACGGGTCAACCGAGGGCTGGGCGGACTTGTCGCGGCAAGGACAAACTGGAGCTGCCATTGTTGTTCAGCACCTCCTGTTGAAAGGATCAGTGCCTCAATACCTAAAGTGCTTGCGATACGTAGCATGCTTCTCACGGGGCGTGCGACAGCGCAATGGTTGCGTCGAAAGGTGATGATGTCGAGGCGGGCGATCGATCTCCAGATACCAAGACAAGCCAAGTCGGCGGTTCTCTGGAACCAGTAAAGATCCGCATCATGTCCAATATGGCAAAGTCGATTTTCACGGACAGGAATTCCTACACACTGCAGTCCCTTTCACCCCTAGGGGTGTGAGCATGATCTACCCATTTATCCTTCGGCAGCCCTGCTCGGTGAATTCTGAGAGATGCAGAGCTGAAAACACCTTTGTCAAAGGCGTTAGTAGTGTTCCCTGATAAGGTTGAAAGCTTGAATGGGTTTGGGACCCTGGAAAGAAAGGCTCGAACAGTACTTTAAAGCTACTATAGCCTCGGCCGCCTCGCACTAAACACTTCGGCCAAACACACCGAAGCGCCGCCCACGCTGCCCACGTCACCAGCGATTTTCGCGAGCATTCCCTTCTCCTCCGGTGTCTCTGGCCACAATCGGGCAGGAGGCCCGTCGACAACCTTGGTTCGGATTTCACCACCATCCTCAAGGCCCTCGTCGGCAGGCGACTAGCATCCAAGGAACCGCCAACCGACCACGACGCTCCGCGCGATCACAAGCTGGCTCGGCAGTGCGACCGAGTCCAACATTAAGGCATCTGCCATCAGCCCATCGCCATATTCCACGGGGCTGGTCCCTATTTCACGACTGCTTGGCACCAGCTGGCTCGACAATGCGGCAGCCCCAACACGGCGACAGCAGGCCAGTCTGATCATTGAGTCACCCCACGGCAGGCTCGGTGCGAAGGCATTTACGTCATCTCGTTTTCCAACTGGATCCCGTGCACAAGAAGCAGCAAGTGGAGGAGCCCGGAAAAGCCAAGGCTCCATCTTGCGCCGCTGCATGCACTGAATCGCCCTCGCCTCAGAGTCATCCGCAGCATCCACTCAGCACCCACACAGAACATTTGCTGCACAGGCGCAAAAGGTCGAGGGTGAAAGCAGCGCAGGGCAGCAAACCAACCGCAACCCGTGCGACAGTGGAGCCGACCAATTGTGAGTGATGATTTCGTCTCCTCTCTGGTCCAAAGCCGATCGTGGCGATCAATCACGACTGCAACCCGCAAGCTTTCCGTCTTGCACGGCGCGACACCAAAGTCGAAATCGTGCCAGATTTTAATTGCCTTTTGGGGTCCCCGTAAGGTACGCCTGCATTCTGGCTGCGGCGAGCCAGACCGAACACTCCGGACACCACCCGCCCTGCATTTTTCTGTCGGCATCCCACGCCCCCCGTCCCGCCGGCGCTGCACGAATTGATTTGCTGACCAGCCTCAGCTGCACTCCACCAAAGGACCCCTGCGCGCCCCTGCAAGCCTTCTTTTGGACTTTGGGGCGTTTTATTCGCCAAATCTCCTATCCCCCCATGTCACGACATCTGGCTCTCTCCCCCGACCAAGCGAGTCTGAGTCTCCTGGACAAAGGTCTTGATCTCCCTATATACATTCCCGCTGTTCTGCCGCGCTCGTTTTTCAGTTCCCCTCCTCTCTTTCCACACCATCAAAACCCACAGCTGACCAAGGTTCTTGCTCCGAAGACCCTGGTGGCGCATCACAATCAGATTCGCTGCGCAAGCTTGCTATGAGCCATCTGATGGGCCAAGCACTCACAGCTCCGTCGTCGCCTACGATCCACGCCAAAGGGGTGCGTCACAACGGTGACGCTCACCACAACAACGACCATGACATTCTACCGCCGCCTAGCGCCCCGTCCCTGACTAGCGCCGCGCTGCGGACCCTGAATGGCTTCGACCCTGGCGGCCCGCGGCCTCCCAGCGGCCTTCACTATGACTCCCCCTACTCCAGAAGTATCCCTTCGACGGCGCCTGCTTCCCCAGAATGTGAGTCAAGCGCATTGTCTGGTCTTGCAGAGTTGCTATTGGTGTTCTGTTGCTGTCTGTCTTACCGTTGTCCCACCCTCGCTAACAATTATTTGTCCAGTCCTCCCGTGAGACAGAATTCCGGAAGCCACACGCCCCGAGTCCGACCGCATGCGACGACTCTCAACATCCCGGGCATGACCCGTTCGAGGGCGTCCCCCGATGGCCGGATCCCCGACCGCGACGTCGCTGCCAAGTTGGTCATCATCATGGTTGGCCTGCCGGCCAGAGGAAAATCTTACATCACAAAGAAGATTCACCGCTATCTGTCCTGGCAACAGCACAATACCAGAATTTTCAATGTGGGCAACCGCCGGCGCGTGGCTGCAGGCATGAAGAACCTCCCCGATGCATCTCCGACTTCGGCCCCACATCGACACACGACGTGCCCAGCCAGGCGGCGACTATTCTCCTAAACGGCACCAAAGGCCCGGACATCGTCCTGGAGGATGAACCCACGAAATTGGATTTGAACGGGCCTGCCGAGGACTCGAAGCCCGAGCCGAAGATGGACCAGTCGGCCAAGTTCTTCGACCCCAAGAACGAAGCCGCGTCCAAGCTGCGCGAACAGGTTGCCCTCGATACCCTTGACGAGCTCCTGGCGTACCTTCTTCACCAGGGCGGCTCCGTCGGTATTCTGGATGCTACCAACAGCACCATTCACCGGCGGCAGCTTCTGGTTGAGCACATTAAGGCCAGGGAACCAAAGCTTGGCATTCTCTTCATTGAGAGTATCTGCCATGACCAGAATGTCAGCAACTCACCCGTGCTCCCCATCTCGAATCCTACTAACTCCTTGAAGCTCCTGGAAGCGAACATGCGCCTGAAGCTCTCCGGTCCGGACTACAGAGACAAGGATCCGGTCCAGTCCCTGCAGGACTTTAAGGAGAGAGTCAAGGCGTACGAGAGCGCCTACGAACCTCTCGGCAAGTGGGAGGAGGACAACGACTTGCAGTACATTCAGGTACGGCATTACAGAGAATTCTGTCTTTTTTTTTCTTTTTTTTTTTCTTTTTTTTTTTTTTTGGATACTGACAATCGCAGATGATCGATGTGGGCAGGAAGATTATCCAGCATCGTCTGCGAGGCTTCCTGAGCGGCGGTATCGCATCGTATCTCACCACGTTCAACCTGTCACCGAGACAGATCTGGATCACCCGCCACGGCCAGAGCGAGGATAATAGGGTTAACAAGCTCGGTGGCAACTCGGAGCTGACGGAGCGCGGCCACCTCTACGGCCATGCGCTCTACAGATTCATCACGTTCAAGCGGAAGGAGTGGCTGATCCAGCAGAAGAACAAGATTGCGAGTTCCAACTTCCCGCCCAAGCCCGGCGACAACACGCCGCCATACCCGGAGTTGAACCAGGAGCTCGAGGACAAAAACTTTTGCGTCTGGACGTCGATGCTTAAACGCAGCGTGGAGACGGCGGAGTACTTCGAGGCGGATGACGACTACGACGTCAAGGCGTGGGAGATGCTCAACGAACTGAACGCGGGCGAGTTCGAGGGCATGACGTACGAGGAGATCGCGGCCAAGTACCCGGAGGAGTACGCGAAGCGGGCCAAGGACAAGCTCCAGTACATCTACCCCGGTGTGGGGGCGAGGGCTACCTCCAGGTCATCAGCCGGCTGCGCGACATGGTGCGCGAGATCGAGCGCATCACGGACCATGTGCTCATCATCGGACACAGATCGGTTTGCCGCGTGCTCATGGCGTATTTCATGGACCTGACGCGAGACGATATTGCGGACCTCGATCTCCCGCTCGGCACATTGTATGCCATCGAGCCCAAGCCGTACGGCATCGAGTTTCACGCGTACCGCTATAACGAGGAGAAGGGCTGGTTCGACGAGATGCCCAACTACAAGCCCCGGAAGACCGTCGACCGGAACAACTGAGCGAGCAACGGAGGCTCCGCTGGGCCGGCACCGCCGCCGCTGCTGCACCTTCTGTGTATGACTATGCGACGAGAACGTTGGGTTGGATTTACCGATGGGTGAAGAGATACACAACACTGGATTGTGCTCTGATTGGCGTTGGTTCGGGCTCGGGTGAATGGGTTTGCACGGGGATGCCTCTGCTCATTTTTCCTATCACGGCGCATACAGGGGACAGGAACCAGGGGATGGGCTACTACCACTTCAACAATAAGAGTGGATGATTGATACCTGGGAATGGCATGGGAACCGAACAATACACGGGACGCGGACGGTAAACAGGGCGGGTTTTCGGGTACTTTCTTTGGAACAATGGGTTTATTATAGGGTTTTGGGATCGTCACAGGTTGCTTTGCATTTGATCTTGCATTTTCCTCTCACTTCTTCCAGTGGTCGCTTTCGCGTTGCTCTATGGGTTGTTTCACTCAGTTGCTTTGCTTTCGGGTTTGGGTTTCATTATTTTTGATGATGAAGCTGCTCGGATTGCCGCAGCAACACTGGCTGGCGGTCATCCGCGGCACATGGCGCTGCTTGCCAAGCGAGTCCCAACAAGCTCTAGAGGTTCCGTGTTCTCAGATAGAGAATGGGTTCATCATGTGGAGTTGAGGTGTATAGAGCATAAGGTAGTGTTTGGTCCCCGGTTACGCTGGGAAAATTATGTACATGCAAAAAGCTCTGAGGGTTAAGTACCTAGGGTGATAATGACTTGAAATGTGATGCCTTCAACCTAGCGCCTCCTCGCCATTGCCAGCCGTTCCAGTCTGTTTTTGTTGCCGCTGGCGAGTGAGCGCTGACTAGCACTGACTTCCCAAAATCGGGCTGGTGTTGATCGGGAGGTGCTTCTTTCTATCGTCAATCTGATATACTCTTTGTGGGCCGATGTCTGCAAGGAACCGTAGATGGATACGCGGCACATCGTTGACTCGACCAGGTATCCAGGCATTCAACCCTTCCCTGCATCTCCCTTTTACTTTGAACGGAGGAACAACTCCCAGGGTCTAATAACAGTTCACCAACGAGCAAGACGCCAGAATAACCCTAACAAAGCAGCGTACAACATCAAACACAACCTTTCCACGTAAGGTAGCTTCCTCTCCTTCCTCCCTTCTTTCTTCCTTCTTTCTTTCCCGCTTTCTTTGCTTCTTTCTTTCTTTCTTTCTTCCCTTCCTTTCTCTCTCCTCATTGACATCGTTTTCCCCTAAGATCCGCCGCCCGCGCCCCCCCATTATAGCAATCTGCTGCGCCCTCCTCCTATCCACCTCCCTCTTCAACATGACCAGGCACGTCGTCACGACCATCACAACCGCCATCTCCCGCTCCACCTTCCCCTCCGCCAAGTCCCCGTCCCGGTCCAAAAACCCAAGGTCAATCACCAGCCGCCCTCCATTCCCGGCGCTGCTTCCCGTGCTCCCCTCTGCGCGGAGCCCGGGCCCGCGGAGGAGGTGTGCGACCGTCGTGCGGATCTCTTCGTCGTCCTTCCCACTACTACCCCCGCCGTTGGGGGAGGAGGAGACGTTGCGCGCCCTGGCGACCCGCACGACCCGCTCCAGCACCAGCAGGCTGGAGATGTCATGCCCCGTGGTCCGGCCGGCACTGGCGCGCTCCCTGCGCGAGGCGTACCGCCACTGGAACGTCCCGAGGCGCGTGCGGAGCGATACCGAGCGCGTGAGCAGCCCAGGCTGGTGACGGTGAAGTCGTCCCAGGGGCGGACGCCGAGTGCTTCTTCGTCGTCATGGTTGGAGTCGTCTTTGCAGAAGAGAAGGTGGTGCAGAGTGGAAGGATTGAGAGGTTCGGAGTGCGGGGCGAAGAGGCGGACGCGCGGAGGGCGGTTGGGGCCGAAGCGGTAGGTTGTTGTACTCAGCGGAGAGAACGCTTCGGTGGGAGAGGTGGCGGTAGTGGCGGTAGGGAGGAGGTAGCAAGAGCCGGAGGCGCGCTCGGGGCGGAGGGATGTGAATGTTGGTGTGTGGACGGCGGCGGCGGCCGAGGAGCTACTGTCTTCGGGGTGGAGGGTGAAGATTGGGATTGGGTCGGGGCGAGGGGGGAGCGGGAGGGAGAACCAAGGCTTGCCGGGGGTTTCGATCTGGAGGTGGACTGTGGGATTAAAGGGGGAGGAAGAAGACGGCACTGCTTCGTCGTAGGGTGGTGGAGCACTGAGAATGGAGGGGGAGGTGCTGTCGAGGCGAGCGAGCTCGACGTCTTGCGGGGTGTACCGCGGGGGGTGGTTGAGCGGAGGTAGGCCGTCATGGCAAGTTGCTGTGAGGTTGTTGTCTGTCTGGTAAGCTCAGACTTTCAGGGAGCTCAAGATGTCTGAACTACCACGCCAAAGATGAAATGGCGGTTGAAGCTATATATCTCGATGTCGGAAGACAAAAAGCCTAACCGCACCGCCTTCAACAGCCCGCCGATCTTAACATGCCCAATCTTGAAGAAGCAGCCAATCATCAGGAGATGCGACAGATACGGCACCGATGTCATCGCTCATGCTTGGCCCCATAGTCATTCGCCCATCCTTGTGGGCGCCGCACACCACCGACGACTGGACGCGACTTCGAAGACAAAGGGCCGAGCGCCATCAAGATACTGATCCCTGTCAATGATCAAGACAACGAGTTTGGCTTGGGTCCTTGGCGCCTTCTCGAAGCCCCACTCGAGCTTCGATGCGAAATACGACGGTGGGGCACGCGGACCAGTCTGCGTCGCTGCCTCCAGCAGTGCCTCCAAGGGTGGGCGACCAGTGGGGCTGTGCATTTGAAGGCTCTCTGCCGAGCAGCTCAGGAAGCGCAGATCGCAGTTCTGAGCGAGATTAGGGTGTCTAAGTCTATGAAGATACCAGCAGGGGTTGACTGTTTTCCTCAAGGACAGAGAGAGACGGGGCATCCACGGAGGATGATAGAAACGGCACGGTCCAGCACGCTCATCCTGAGTCACTTTCATTAATTCAATACGTCCCCTATGGGAGAAGTTCTGGAAACCGTCTCGAAATTAGAGCGGCCTGGAGCAGACCGAAATCTGAAGACTACCTATCCTGAAACCAAGATCTAGGGTCAAGAGACTTGAATCTAATCAGCCATTTAACACGACCGCCCAAAAAAGGACCTGTCCTTATCAAGCTGTGCCTCCACCCACAGCGGGAACTGGTTATACACCACATGCTCCGAGTCAAGCTGCGCGTTGAGCCACTTCAGCCAGCGGATTGTCCCCAAGCTAACGGTCCCCTCCGGCTTCTTGGCGGGCATCTTGGCCGCGGCCTTGTACTCGGCGTCGGTGATGGTGGCCATGATCTGCTCGAGCGCGACCCAGTGTGACCCCAGCAAGATCGCCACCTGGTTGTCCGGGTCTACCAGCCGCTGGAACTTGTCGTGCGGAAGCATCATCCACCAGGTGTAGTGCTCAGACAGAGCGAGATATCCTGCCATCTTGAAGTCAGCTCTTCCCTTCTCGCTGTCAAAGAAAAAAAAAGGGGGGAAAGAAAAAAAAGAAAAAAAAATAAAAAGATAAAAAAAAAACCTACCCTTCCAACTACTCTCCAGCATGCCTTCCCCATCTCCAACAACAGCTCCCAGTACTTCCTCTCTACCTCCCTCCCCTCGCCCTGCACCAGCCCCTCCAACCCCTGGATCGCCTCGACCGCCGCATCCACCCAGCTCTTCTCCACCAGCGGCACGTCCCTCATGAACGGCTCCAACATCTCCTTCTGCTTGTCCCCCAGCATTTGCCCGAACAGCAGCTTCGCGCCCTTGATGTACATCTGGATCGCGACGATCATGATGCCCCGGATAAACGTCATGTACTCGGCCATGCCGTCGTCGAGGTGTACCGACTGGTAGGTAAGCGCGAAGCACGTCGCCATGAGGGCGTTGCCCTCCCGAACATGTCCGTTCCCGAGCCGCAAGATGACTGCGCGGTGGAGGAGGAGCAGCAGGAGGAAGAGGAGGAGGAGGAGGAGGATGAGGCGGCGGCGGAGAGGGACTTCTTGATGGCTTTGATGGCCTTGAGGCGGTGCGTCATGGCTGCTTCGAGGAGACCCGGGTCCGAGGTCGAGAGTAGGTCCGAGGCGGCGTAGCCGAGGATGGCGTGCATTAGGTATTCGTACTGAAAGAACATGTTAGTTTAGTTGGAGGAGATGGATTGGAAGAGGTGGGGGTGGGAAGGGGACATGCCTTTTCGGAGAGACAGGGGATCTCGTGAGTCCAGAGATGTTCAGAGCCAATGGGGTGGTGCGGGTAGCAGTTCAGGAGGAAGTGCTGGAAGAAGCGCATGTCTTGGAGGCTGAAGATTGGGACTTGGTGTTGGGGCTGGGTCTGGCGGTTAGTATCTTCATACTGACTTACTTACGCAGGGTGGGTAAGGTAAGGGTTACTTACCTGATGCACGACGCTCGGCAACGCAGGGTACTCGCACTTGAGACCCTGTTTGAGGCAGTGCCCGCATGCGGGTCGAGTCTCCTGGCACTGTTGTGGATTTATTGTGTAAGTCCTCTCCCTTCCCCCTTCTTCACAGCAACATCCCAAGTTTTAAAGATGATACGCACCTTGATCCTCCTCCGCTTGCAGTTAAAGCATCCCTCCTGCTCTTAGTATGCCCCCGTCTCTCCAGCCGGTGTTTCTGCTGAGGCGGAGCCCCAGGGCTCCTGGGACTGGCTCTCCCAGTAGCACTTCCTCGCGGCTGAATCGCGAATGCCACAGATGGCGAAAGATGCTGCTGCCGGGGTGCCAGAGTTTGCAGAGGCGCATCAGATAGGGTTGCTGACCCTGGTGACGTTGTGCTATGTGGCGGTGACGTCGATGATCCTGAGCTCTCGTCGCGAGGTAGGCAATGTCTTGCTGGTCGGGAGGAAGGCCCCATAGTCAAAATCGACCGGTTCGCTGCTGTCAATTGCAGGAGTGGGAGGGGTTGATGAGTGTTCGGCGTAGCCCATTGGCATGGGCCCGCCGGCGTTGGGTACGGCCTGCATCTTCGCTCTGCTCAACTGCCGCGTTCTGGATGTGGATATTTCCTGGTTCTGAGGAATAGTGTCGAGCGGGAACAGGAGAGCTCGCTCGCATTTACATAGATCCAGCCCACCTTCACCAGCAAATGTCGTCGCTTGGGGCACGCGTCGTCGATCAACAGTGCCAAGCCACCCCGCCGCCCCTTTGTGGGGTGGAACAGGGGCAGTGCTGAGATGAGCTTCCCGAATCACACCCACAAGGCTGAGGAAAACGCTCGACGCCTGTCCCAAGGAAACCTCCTTTGAGGGACTCAAGTTGACGGTCTGATGACGCGTTCCCTCCTGATCCCGCACGGAAAACAGTCAAGGTAAATTTTCGGCGAATGCCTTAAGAATGCATCCACTCTCGTCGACCTCGCCTTTCCCTTCCGGACGGCGGGGCAGACTGGCAGGTTAAGCGATGGGGCAGGGGGTTTTCGGTCGTTGCCCACTCAGAGCGAGCGGTCACTGGGCGGGCCGGGTAATATTTCCCTCCGGCCCAAGCACCGCCGGACTGGAACGTTTGTGGTGACAGCTTGTCAGACTTGTTCTCTGTCCTGGGCGACGCCGGTAATTCCGTGGGCCGGTCCCGTATCCCAGCCTGTCGGGCCCCTTGGGTCGGCAGCATGTGGCCGATGTGGCCGCTGCCTGCAGATAGGGCTCGTACCTGAGCCATTGCCTCGGGTTGCTTGAAGTTGGCTGGGATCATGCCGAAGCCGAAAGGGTATCAAACTCGATTTTCGACGGGGATATCTCGCGTCCTACTGACGGCAGGGTCATCCTCGAGCAGCCCAGGAGACGATATTCCGACCTGAGAACGGCGTGGTATCAGTACTGCTGTAGCTCGTTTCCTCGATGAGCTGGACATGGTTTGGGGAAGTCTGACGTGTGCTGGGTGTCCTGTGTTCTCGAGGGGAGGTCTTGCTGTTTCCAACAAGATGTCTCGTGACGGTGATCTTGGTTTCGTGGCCCATCAAGACTGGTAGTGGTGCGGCTTTCTCAGTGAAGAGGGCATGGACCATATAGGCCGCATGACCTCGATTGTGAGAGAGTGACCAAGAGTGATGTTACCCGAATTGAAGTCCTCCCACCTGCAACATCGACCATGGTTGAGTCAGGCAAAATTGCTGCTCAGGTTACCCAGCAGCAGCTGCAACTCTCGACCAGTGCGGACGCCTCGAGACAATGTTCCAGTGTTCCCGAAAGGGCGCGAACCATGGTCGAGAAAAACCTGGGCCAGGTCGCACGGCCAGACCAGATTTTCTGATAGCGATCCCCAAACCCAGTCGTTACGGCCTTCATTGTGACCACAATTTCTGTCGTCACAGAAATTGGGCAGACTGAAAACTGAATGAACGGTTGCGGAATGTCAGACATGATGGGTTTGTGGGTGCACGTGATCCGCACTGCTTAGGCTTGGCGCTTACCATCACTCGACGGGAGAGGTCGCAGTCAGCCCTGTTTTGAAACGTGCAATTCCCGATTCGGAGCTGCTTGCTTTGAGCTTGCTTGAATATCTGGAGCCCTGAAGCATTCGACTATACTCAATCCCAATCCGGGTGTCATGTCGACTCCCCATCGAGAGGCAGGCGTGTGCCAGCCAGCTGAAAGGGCTCGCAAAGAGAAAGGGAATCGGCAGAGGAAACACAAGGTGAAAAAGATATACATAGTCATACTGAGCACTCCGAAGCCTCAAGGGAAAATGCGCGAGGCATTTTCAGCCATTGCCCGAATCGGTTGCCCAGGGCAGATCGCCCAATTTGGCAATCAGATCCTCTCGCCTCTCAGCTGACGAAGCGCTGCCAAACCGTGATATCCGGCACACCTTTGACCTTGGTGGGAAGAACATGTTTTCTCCGAAAGTGCGCAAGAAGGATCCCAACTCGGTCTCGGCCTTGCGATCGACAGCGCCTGGAGGAAAACAAGCCTTTCTGAGACAGGGGTCCACGTGTTCGGGCGCCCCGTGGCGGCGGATGCAATTTCGCTTGCGAGCTGTCGACGCGGCTCTGCCGGCTCCACGTCGTCGAAGCCAAGACGGTTCGATCACCGTAGGGCAGCATGGGTTGGATGAACCATGGACGTCCAGTAGCGCCTGACAGGCGGCGCCTGGGGGTGGTGTGCGAGGTTCAAAGCCTAAGATGCACACATTGGCAAGCCAAGATCGTGAACTGGCAACCAGCTCTCGCGCGCGGGTACACAACTTTCATGGCCGGCGGTCTTGCAGGAGGGGGTGAGGGAAGCTTCCCCGGCAGTGTTTCAGGATGGCACATGGCACCTGATTGGTGAAGCCACCAGCAGTCCGTCGGGGATAGTTACCGCTCTTCGGGGCTGCGGAGGGGGGCTCCGACCACGGTCCCAATGAGAGAGTGTGCGGAATTTCTTTTATTTTGCGCGAAAAAAGCCGCCGCGCCCTGCAGCTGCGATCCTCTTTTTCTTTGGACGAGTGTCCGTACCTGCATGTCGGATTCGCATGTGATTGGAGAGACGCGCTTCGACCGGAACCCAGCTGTCGCAAGCCCAGCACGTCGGTCAGCTTCCCGAGCAATCAACGTCGACTGCGTGCCCCACCCGCTGTGGGCAGGCGGCAACTGGTTCGGCGCCATGGTCGGACGATCTGTTTCGATTCTCCTCACAAAGAACCTCGGACCTTGAACCTTGGCGGGCCATGTTTGACCAGACGTGGGCGGCTCGCTGAAATGTCGTCGTTTCCTTCTCGGAACCGCAAAGTCCAAGGCCCAATGTTGCCCACCACAGGAGCCGACTGGCGTGACGCGGAAGGGTTCGTTGGGCATGTTCCTGATGTTCCTGACAGGAACCCCTGCGTCGTCCGAGCTCACCCGCCGCCTCATGAGGTTCCGGGCCCAGTCAGCGCCGCCGAGCTGAGTATCATCATGGGCGCTCATTTCCTCGGCCATGGTGGGCCGCACAGCTGGGCTGGGCTCCATCACAAGGCCCCGCCGGCCCTTCCCAGGGAAGCAGGAGGCACAAGCTCGGTCGTCTGACGTTAGTGAGAGCCGTCTCGACGGGAACCTGCAGTCCAAGTGAGATGAGTGTGTTCTGTCATTCCAAGTTCACGCTGCAGGAAGCTACCTACTTTTGTTAGATGCAAGGTCAGTTCCGAGGTTGTAATTGTAGCCCAAACACAAATTCCTCTCGCCCTTGACAAGCTTGACAAGGACGGAGGGGGGGTGGGGTGCGATTCTCCTGCAAGGTGTGGTGTACACTTCGGCCAGTTCGTCCCACGTTGGTCTAGACCCCACCTGCCAGGGTTAATCGAACCCCTGCTCCATCGGCCTAGGCTACACAAGTCGTTCCTTCCTTCCCGGATCCGATCATCCCAGCCCTTTCCAGCGCTGTTATAAACCCTCTCTGTTTTACCCCCACCTTCCTTCTGCTGCTTGGTCGTGGTTTCTTTCGCACCTCACTCCTTCACGGTCGCGGGCCTTTCCAGTTCCTTTCTCACAGCGTTTGTTGTTGATTCTCTCGACGGGTTGCCAGCCTCAACCGTCACACAGCTGGTCACTGTCCCACTTCAAATTCAAACTCGCATCATTCCTTCTGCGTCTTTGACAGACAGCGACACAACAACAGCCGTCACGCCAGAACGGTTCCCGAACATTCACCTTCATTTACTCGGTGTGGCCTGGAGCAACCAGCACTATCCGGCGATACGCCTTTCATTCCTTTCGCGACTCATCGTCGTGCTGGCCATCCTTTCGCACCGTTGCGATCCTTACCTACTTTCCGCCGGCAACCAACCGACCAGCGATACAAAAGAAATAGAGAATAACGACCGACCAACATCGACCCCAGTCATCATTCATTCACCAAGGTCCTAGGATACACGTCGAGTCACTCAAAAGGACCATTGCCGCGTTTTTTTCTGACGACGTCAACAAACATGTTTACCAAGGCACTTGTCGCACTGGCTACTGCCAGCCTTGTTGGCCAGACCTTGGCCAGTCCCCACCAGCATGGCTACCGGCATGCTCACCAGAAGAAGGCCCTTGTTACCGAGATGGTAACCATCACCGGTGGGTTACTGTCACCGTCGGCGAGACCGAAACCAGGACCAGCGCCAAGACCTTCTACACAAATCACCGGAAGAGCAAGACCCTGTCTAGCTCTTCGAGCAGCACCATCCCGGCCGCTGCTCCATCATCGTCATCGGTCGTGGTTGTCCCTACCACCATCGTCACTCAAGTCACATCGACTACCCCTGTCGCCGAGCAGAACACCCGCCCGCGCCTCCCCAGCAGTTCTGAGGCGGTGGCCAGCCAGCCGAGCAGCGAGGCAGCTCACACACAAGCTCCTGCGCCTCCTCCGCCGTCTTCCACCGCCCAGCCCACCGCTCAGGCCACTCAGCCTGCGGCTAACCCTGGCACCAGTCCCGCGACCCAGAACATCGACACCAGCAATACCAACAATAACGCCGGAGGCGGAAGCACTGGCGCCACCGGTAAGCGCGGCCTCGCTACAATAACCCCGAGCTGCTGAAGCGCTTCCTCAACACCAACACCAAGGTCACCTGGACGTACAACTGGGGCCAGTACGACTCTCGGGCGTCAACCTTGAATTCTGCCCCATGCTGTGGGGCCTCAAGCTCGACTTCCCCGACGTCTGGCCCAAGAACGCCAGAAGGCTATCGATTCTGGTTCCAGGTGCCTCTTCAGCTTCAACGAGCCCGACCACCCTGCCCAGGCCAACATGTCGCCGCAGCTGGCTGCCACGAAGCACATTGAGCTCATGAACCCCTTCCAGGGTAAGGCGAGCATCGGTGCCCCCGCTATCACCAACAGCGGCGAGCCGGGCCAGGGCATTCAATGGTTGCAGCAGTTCTTCGATGCCTGCGGCGGCAGGTGCGCCGTGGATTTTGTCAACATCCACATCTACGGCGTCGACACCAACACCTTCCTTGCCCACGTCGAAAGGTCGGCGAGCTTTTTATAAGAAGCCCTCTGGATCACCGAGTTTGCCTTTGGCGGCTCGACAGCGAGATCAACGCGCAACTCGAGACGGTCATTGACCAGATTGAGACCAACTCGACCTACTCGTTCGTTGAGCGGTACTCGTACTTTATGGTGCAGGACGCATCATGGTCAAGGGCAACTCGCTCAGCAACCTACGGCAACACCTTTGCCTACGTGCTATAGTGGGCCTCTGGGAGCAATCTGATTGGCGGCATTTTTGTGCAATTTTCTGCCATACCTCGCTTCACTTCACTTCACCTGCACATACTTGACCACCTTTTCCCCTTCTCGACGTTCTTTTTCTGCCCACGGAGGCAGTGATGACTTGCTTTGCGCTTTATGTACGATTTATGCAGGACGGTTACGGCTATGGTAACAACAAGGATTTGGCAAACGGAAACGGCACTGGGAATGGACTCGGTGCATGGAGGGACGGGATCATGGCGCAGATGCCGGATCGGATCATCTAGATGGATCAAGGATAGAGTCATGAGTCCACGAAATGGAAACGGAATGGAAATAAAGGATAGTTTTTCCACATTTGATTCGCATTCCACGACATGTCTGCTCGAGATGTTTGTGATATGATGGTGACGGGTGCCATGCTGCCCGGATCATGAAGGATCATTCTAACACGATAACTTTCGGATTGAACTGGTAGAATGAAAAGTGGGGGTTCCGCCTTATTGTTGGTTTCTCTTTTCCATACTCAACATCGAGGACCAACGCTAAAGGCACATTTCTCTGCCTCTCGTGAAGCCGAGTCAAGCCACGCGAAGGCCACGTACACTCCACTCAGGATCGGGTTCTCATCCGGGGATGGAGCTGGGTCCCACGGTGGATTGTCTCAGCCATGTCCCCGGCCTCGCCCAGATGTGGACGCTGTAATAAAGATTTCCCATAATGTCGAGCCACGGAACACAGAACATGAGCGTTGGGGTGCTTCTCGACGACTCTCTAGTGCATTGTGCGTTCTCAGGCAGCATGATGGATAAAACAGTCCAGTGTTATTCATTGGGACTTGCAAGAACGATGTTGAATGCTTTCATTCGTTGCGTCTTCAGCACAGGGCATGGATTCCAGGAGTGGAACAAGGACTCCAGATCAATTGTCCAACCGAGATTTGGTAGTAGAAATGAACCCTGGGAGGCGGTTTGAAGAAGAATATTCCGCTCTGCCTTTACCTCTGCAAAGACCGTTATTATCATCTCGAGAAGCGCCACCATCCCATCCTCCCTTGCCTTTGTCCTCCAACCTCAACCCGGACATTACTGCCCAATAATAAACTGAACTCAATAAATAGTATACGACCTGATCTTCCTTGCCAGAGCCCTTCCGCTATGAAAGAAGATTAACTGTCCCGAAACACGAAAGTAGTCCACAACCCAAGCAGAACAGAACGAATAAATCCAACCCTCCCCCCCCTTTTTTTTTTTTTATTTTTCTTTCTTATTTCTTATAATCTTCCCTCAAGTAGCCCTATCTCCACCCGAACGGGAGTCCAGCCCCCTTCCCCTCCCCCGCCCCCCGTAGCCCCAATTTCCACCGTGTTCCCCAGCCGCTCGCCCTGGTCCCCCCGGTTCAGAATGGTGGTTGTCTTTGTCACGTGCACTTCTGGGGTCGAGCGGTTGGCGCGCCGCGAGGCTGGTGTTGAGCCTGGGGGTGAGCCCGGAGCTGGCGCCGGTCCCCGAGGTGGCTGCGATGGCTGGGAGCCTCCTCTGGAGGGGAGCCGGAAGGACGGGATGGAGGGGACGGAGACGAGTCTTTCATGTTCTTCTTGGGGGATTGAGTTGGGGTCGTTCGTTCGTCGTGGTGGTGGTGATGGTACTGGTGCAGAAATTGAACGGGATGATTGCGGGACTTGTTGGGGGATTGGTACTACCCGGCGGCAGTGGTGGTGATGGTGAGACCGTCGGGGGAGGTCGGCTGCGCGAAGGTAATCGTGTGGCTTCCGCTGCTGCTCCCGCTACTGCTGCTGCTTGCTGTAGTCTGCCTCGTGATGCGCTGATCCGAATTGGATGTTGATGGGCGCCGCGTGGTGGAGGCGTCGTCGTGGTCGTGATGGGTAGTGGCTGTCACCATGTCCTCGGTGCTGAGCGTTATCTGGGAGCGCCGGCTCTTGTTCGCGTTTGGCGTGTCGGTGCCGATGCTGCTGAGCCGGTGGCGGGGTGTTCGTGGAGGGATGGGGCTGAGCTCGGCGTCTCCCTTGGTTGGTGGCTCCGCGGGTCCGAGCCCGGCAGCGTGTCGTCGTGGATGGAGATCGAGGTGGTGCTGTCGCGAGACGTGACCCACTGGATTACCATGGCGCTGAAGAGGACTGGAACCGGGTGGGTGAGTATAGGGGAGAGAAGAAGGGGAGGCCAACGCATACTGTCGCTGTTGCAGCAATCAGGCAGACCCAGCCTGGTTCGCCGTTGAGACCGACGAGTACGGATAGGTTACTGTTGCAGGGTTAGCCGGTGAGGAAAGTCCAATGTTACTTGGTACATACACAATGCTGCTTGTCAGGGTGCAGATACTCCCAATAAAGGTCCTGACAGCCACAGTCCTGAGTCTCCGGTTCCCAGGTGAAAGTCCGGAATTCTTGTAGGAATAGAGCTCTGAAATTGGGTGTCAATGAGTGTGGCAGCAGCGGGATGGAAGAGAAGAAGTACGAGAGAGAGGCATCAAAAAGATGATTGTGAGGTAGACCTGGCCTTTTAGCTTTGACAGCCGTGGAACTCGGGGGCTAACTCACATTGACCAGCAGGTCGAAGACGATCAGGGGTATCATTGCTGGCCTCTGCATGCCGATGATGCACTCGCCGTTTTCCACCCTCGCAAAGCGTCTACCGCCACTGTTAGTCTCGTATTGGGGAAAAGAAAAGAGGCTGCGTTACAAGATGAAGTTAGGCACGACCACAATGCAGTATGCCCCTGGGTGCAGTTAGCGAGGTCGAAAGCCGGGTACGGCAGCCTGGAGAGCATACCAATCATGCCAAACGAGTTGAAAAGGTACAGCTTTGACTTTAAGCGCGGCTTCTTGTTGCTCGACCGTATGATGTACTTCCCCCGTGTCAGTTGAGCTGTGCTGGGGGAGGGCTGGGCATACTCACCGCCTTCTCTACCAGAAACATGTAGATGAGCTATGGGGGTCAGTTCGATAGTTGAAGTGGTGGGTTTGAGCGGGTGAGACAAACAATCTGTGTCAAAGAAGTCAGTTTCCGATTCTTGGCCAGTAACGAGCACAATATTGCCCACCTTCGTCGTCACATAGCACACAAGACATAGCAAAATGGCTGATTCGCAGACAGGTCCCGAATAGCTGACACCAAAGGCAAACTGAAGGATCCCCGTAGCCAAGACGAACAAGAAGGAATCGACGTATATCGCGAAGACAACTAGAGACCCGGCTATGTCAACCTTTCGGACTCTTTCGCAGGGGTTATGATGTTCAGGAACGACGCACGCCATTGGACAGCCGGCAACTGCTTCCATGTCTTGACTGCAAGATATCTCTGCGCTACGCCCCCGCGTTAGCAAACCCAGACGAGCACGTGGACAAGGAGGTGGTCCCCATCTCACTCATGAAGGCGGATAGAGCAGAGATCGACAGCATGGACAGCACCACGCTAATCACCAAGCCCGACAGCGGCTCGCTGCTCCCTTCCATCTGCCCATGCCGCGCGGCGAGGAACGACCTCAGAGGACTCGGGGCCATGGTGTCGACCGCCCATCAAGGGACAAACGCAAGGGAGGAGAAGAGATATCGGCGGTCGATCAGAAGCCACCGAGGCGCAACATTCAAATCTAAACGTGCTCGAGAGAAAGAGGTTGTTACACAAGTCAGCGGGTCATTGAGATGCTCGGTGGGATGGCCCTCTATCTAATGTTCTGATGAGCTAGGCATGATGCAGGAGACAAAGGTTCGTCTCCCCCCGGTGGCTTCCCGAGCGGTGTGCCCCGGTCCCGTTCCAAGGTCCATGGATATGAGGGCCTCTATCACGAGTGCGCAAACGTGCAGCTGGGCTGAGCGGGTAGTGGCAGGCCAAGTCCACTAACACACCCGTCCCGAGTCCCAGACATGGGGGAGGAATCCCGAGCGAAAGAAATACGCCGCGGTGGCCATTCAGCTGCGAGCTGCCGGCAGCTCCCCCGGTTCGTCAGCGCCCCATTCTCCTTGGCGGCTACCAAACACGCTGTTTCGCTCGCTGTGGCTGCCGCGAGGGATCCTATCTTGGGGCTCAGGCAGTCAACGGGGCCCTGCGTTGGCGACCAACACGAGCAAATATCTCCTATCACGCCGAAAGAGGGATATCCGTCATCTGGCTCGGAGAGATCGCACGCGCTGCCAGCGGAGACGAAGCATAACTTGGTATTGGCACCTGCCGGCCAGATGACGAGCCAAAAGAAACGGTCAAAAAGCAGAATTACACAGCAACCGTGGCTTTCCACGAAACCTGGCAGGCCCGAGCCATCGGCCGTAGCTCGATCTGGGGAGCCGGCGTGGATCGATCGGTCGGTCGTCTCCGCTGTCTCCCCAACTGGACCATCAACTGCCCTAGTTCCCGAGATATCAGCAGCCCAAATTCCAAAAGCACACTATTGCATGGGAAAGCAATCTTCGAGAACTTCCTTGCATCTTTCAGCATCGACGTAGCGAAGTACGATGGGTCGCGCCCTGCGGTATCACACTCGGCGGGCGAGATCTGACAGAAACGTCAGCCTTCAGACGTTCCAGTGGCAGCGCTCAACCACTCACCACCATGCAACCAGACAATTGAGATTGCCAAGACCACGGCTAGCTTGATCGCAACAACCAAGCCCGACCCAATGAGCGGGGAGCTGGTTCTGGTTCGTGAACGAACGATGGGGCGGCCAAGACGGGGAAGAGGAGACGGCCCGGGCCCCTTGTCTCGGGCCTTGTGGGAAACGGGAAGAACGGTGAGCTGAAAAATTCCATTGTGGTAGACCGATGTTGGCAGTTAACCAGCAACTGGGCGGACTTATGGCAGCACCGCAAGGTGCAAAGGGGTGGAAAGCAGAATGCACTGGGCATGAATGCGAGGTGCATATTTTGCTTGCTAGCGTCAGCCATCGTGAACCACGAATCGTGTTTCCCAGTGGCGTCTTTCATTTTATCTTCTTCTCCTCTTCGTTCCTTCTTTTCCTCCTTGTTGCTTTCTTTTTCCACCTTCTTGTCTCGACTTCGACGTCCAGCTCACAAACAACCCATGTTTGCGGGTACGCTAGCACCAGACCGAGTTAGCGCAGTACTCCAAGACCTTTTCCTTGCATCCCTGGCAGCGATCAGTCTGGAGCCGAAGAACCCGCTGGGAGTGGAGAAATCGGAGACATAAGCCCCACTGAGAGCTCGAACCGGGCCCAAGCTCCCATCGAGTCTCAGGTTTTCATTTACACACAGAACGCAACTGCCGAACCGCAGCGGTCCGTGAACACAGTCCCGGGTTCCAGGATTGCCTTATCCGTCATGCTAAGAACAAAGAAGCGAAACAAGCTCTCCAATTTCCACAAAGAACATCTGTACACAAAACCCAAGTACCGGAATAATAAAAAGTCAGTTGAAAGGTGCCACAACCCCACGAGCCACCAATTTCTGAGAAAACCAATAACCATGTGCCCGTGACACCTGGAACTCCCGAGACTTCCACCATTGTTACCAGAAGAGTCGCACAACCTTAGCAATGAATCCCTCTAACCTCCGCATTCGGGACTGGCCAATTAAGGTCGGAGCTATTTGCTGGGTGGCTCACAGAAAAGCACGCTGCCGCTTTGTCCCACCGCACTCGAAACTGAGACATCAACGACAGTATGATGTGTGTAATTGCTTTCATGGCCTGCCTGCCTACTCAATAACCTCCCAAAATCCTACAAAGTAGCTACCCATGAAAACCGAACCGTTCTCGGAGCCAGATTGGGGACCACAGGTCTGATATGACTGCGCCGAGACCCTTTACAGATTTCCGTCCTAGCTGTGAGAACCTTCTGCCCAACCCCAATTATCCAAGGTGAGAAACCCAAGGCGACCAACACAAAGCGGTACCAAAACGCCGTGAAATGCTTCCTTCCGTTCCAAGCAGTATGCCCCATGCTCCCAACCTCCAATCAACGCCAGGTTGTACCATTCTGTTTCCAGTCCCCCTTTCCAAGCTTGTCGAAAGATAGCCGGCAGGCATTCCCGTGCCTCTCCATGCATAATACAGCCACTTCGTCCCCAGGGGAGCCCGTTACCTCATTACCCAAAAACAGTCCAAACAACACCAGCCAGCCAGCCAGCCGCGTCAGATACCCATCACCTAACCCCATGATAGCGATCTTCCCCTAACCACCCCACCCCAAACCCAAACCCTTCCCCCCCCCCCCCCCCCCCCAAAAAAAAAAAAAACACCTTCTTGCCCCAACCCCCCCTCCTTCTTGTCTACCCTCCTACCCCCGCCTTCACCAGCCCTTTCAAAACCATCACCACGACCACCATCACCACCGGCACCCCCCTGCTCCGGCCCTGTCCGCACCTGAAACACCTCCCTCAACCGATCCGCCAGCCTCGCCCTGCGCCCGCGCCGCTCATCCTCCTCCTCATCGGTCGCGTGTTGCGCAGGCGCCGAGTCCCGCTCGCGCTCCCTCTCCCTCTCCCTCTCCCGTGAGCGATGCCTCCGCAGCATCTCAATCCTCTCCTCCAGCGAGGCGTGCCGCAGGCGGTGGAAGTCAAGGAAGCGCGAGGGCCGACGGTGGTGGTGCGAGTTTGAGTCTCTATTGGACGCGGGGCTGATTGGGTTGGTGGTGAGAATGGGTTACCGTCGTCGAGGTCGGCGTCGACATTCTCTGTTGTTGCGCGGAGCGGCGGGGCCGAGAGGAAGTCATCGTGGGATTGGGTGCTTGCGGTGCTCCTGCGGCGGCGCGTGTTTGTGAAGGTTGAGGCGGCTTTGCGTAGAGGGTTGTGTTAGTGGTAAACTGGGAAGGAGTGGTAGGATGGAGCAAGGCTTACCATAGGGGACAGGTCCCGGAGACGTTGACCAGCCAGGGGTCGATGCAAGGTGGGTGGAACTTGTGGTTGCATGGCAGGACACGGACGTCCTCGCCGACTTGGAAGTCCTCGGTACAGATGGAGCAGCCGAGGTTCTCCTCCGAGCGACAGCCCTTTTTGGCGCTCGGCCCGTCCTGCCCCCCGCCGGCTGTGTCTGGCTCCTCCGCGTGGGTTCCGGCCGGGGTTGCCTCCTGCTCAATCCGTTCCGGTACCGCGCCCGACATCGGTGGTGCTTCGACACGGCCGCTCTGCAGCGAACGGGGCTCTTCCGGAATTGCTGATAACCTCGTCCCCGTCACCGGATTCGGCTCTGCCCTTGACGACTGCGACTCGAGCTCAAGAGCCGGATCCGGCTTCGGCGGGTCCGGGTCCCCGAACTTCACAATCGGCAGCGTGTCCAGCACTGCCCGTGCCAGTCCCTTCGCCCGGCTTTGCCTCCCGAAACCCGAGCGAGGGCCGTACCGCTCCGGTAGCGGTGCGCCCTGAATGCTCCCAACCCGATAATAATCAAGAACACAAGGGTGATGAGACCCGTTATGCTGTAGAGAATGCTCATGGCAACCGCCGAGGTGCTGCTGCTATGCTCTTCTTGAGTGCCTGGCGGAGTGGCGGTCACGTTTGGGTCGCCCGTGATCGTCGCCCGCAAGGTCCCACCTGCACGGACCGTGTTGTTCCTGGTATCCCGCGCCTCGTTGGAGTCCCCCATGGTGTAGACGGAAGTGGCGTTGACGTGGCCTTCCAGGCTGCAGCCGCCCCTGTATATGCTGTATAGCAGGATCGCCTTGGGCATGTCTGCCATGATCTTCCTGACCCTGCCCGTCGCGAAGTCGTCATCGCAGCTCATGAAGGCTATCGTTTCTGAGTCCACCACGCCGTCCGGGTTTGGTGCGAGGTCGGCCGCGACTAAGCTCCCCCGGATCAGGATACGCTGTGCCATGTTAGCAATGACGGTTCTCCAACGGCACCCAACCGCACCGAGCTCCGGGGCTCACGTTTCTGTCCGTTTGGTTCAGGCCTGCGTGCTCGGTCAGCGGGTAGACGCTGTGTAGGTCAATTGTGCCGCCCGGGTCTCGGGCGGCGTCAGCTGGACGTGCATGAGCGAGGCCAGCTGCCATTCCGGAGGCCCCGATATCGATGATATCTTGACATCGTTGCCCCGAGCCGCGGAGAGGACTGAGAAGAGCGAGGCGAGCGACAGCCGCCAAGAGAAAGCCGTCATATTTCCAGCGTCGGCGACGGTCGATGTCGCCCGAGGTTAGCTGGGGGCAAGGCGACAGACGGCGCGCGGCGGTTGAAGTCGGCTCGCCGGAACAGCTTCCAGAAGGGAGAACGAGTTGGAAAAATGTCGCCGAGGCAAATTGTTTGCTTGTTAGATGGGGCGTCACATCGCAAGTCGCCCTGCATGGGTTCCATGGGCTGCTCCGGGGCTGCCGTCCGTGGTTCTCTGCAGAGGTCCCTGATCGCCCGTAAGCTCTATGCTAAGAGGCGGGGAATCGAGACCGCAAAATCCCAAGCAAAAAGCCCAGTGAGCTTGGCCTAGCCGAAAGAGCTGGAGCTGTGGCGAGTTTCTCAGGGATCAGCTGAGGTAGGTAGATATCGGCCGAAGACCACCTCCGGAAACTCAAGATGAAGCTAAGATGTTCTGGCCTTGGACAAAGCCGACCGCCTGGCTGGCAAGGTCCATGGAGTTTGCAGGACGAGCGCGGACACCTGCATGTGGGACATTCGCAGGCCGAGATCATCATGGACGAGGCTCAGACAGGAATGGCAGACGCGGGGCACAAGGCTGGGCGAGGTGAGGACGGGACTGGAGGAATGTGGAATCTTCAGGGAGGTCCACTACCATGGTGCTTGAGGTACCGGGATCGGCAGGCGGAGAGTTTGGGGACTGTCTTAGCGCCTTACAAAGCCTAACCGCCTGTGGATTGCATCATTCTGTGTGGGGTTAGTGCACTTTTAAGCACGGGCACTTTCCTGCATTGGATCTTAACGAACGCACTTGGAGATTCGGCAGTGCTGTTTAGCGGATTTGTCTCAACACGAAGGTAACATTGCCACGATATTGAATTCACCTTCTATGGGACCTCGTGTTTTTGATGGAATAGGTTCGCCGATGCCAAGAGATGTTCTGGTCAACAATCACATAAGCACCAATCAAGACCTGGGTTGTTCCGAAGCAGTGGCAGTCAGATCTTTCAAACATCTTTCCAGTTGAGGCTTCGTGAACATTCCCGGGTTCGAAGCACTGCCAAGCGACCCTGCCCTTGACTCGAAGTCCGTCAAAGCGGCGGGTGCAGACAAGATCCAGAACACCCCTTTGTTCCATGTCAAGCGAACCACCGGCAAAACACTTGCTTGACATGGTAGATTTCGGCTGGCCCGGAATTTTTTCTCGGAACGTCGGCAAGCGTCTTGAAGATCGACGCTGGTCTCATATGCTTGACAGAGCCGCTGTCCGCATCGACAGGGTGCGCAAAGGGCTTCTTGTTACTTCCCTTGAAATACACAAAAGGACGACGGAAGGTATTGAGGTAGGACCAGAAGCTAGTAATAGCCATGTCTTTTGCTACGGTCGCAATGCAAAGAAAGTGTGAGCAGCAGTGGAAGAGACATCATGTCTACTTGAAACTGCGAGGCATCACAGCACGATCGGAACTCGGAGTTTATTCCCCTGAGGTCCCTGGGGTAGTGCCAGGAGGGGCCTTGATCTCCTTTTCGGTGGACATCACACATTGAAGTGTTACAACGCAGATGACCCTTGTGACAACATCGGCACCTCTGCGGCTGAATGCAACGCAAATGCAGTGTGGTAATGTGTGTCCACATGTGAGGCATGAGTTCTCAGAAGGTATGATGTCTTGGGACCAGCATTCCAGTTTTCTCGAGTCTCCATGGCTGACTGTCAGTACTCACCGCTCAAGTACAAGCGTTGGAGGAACTTACCACGGAACTGAAAGCCTCCTTGGTTCCGAGGAATGAACGAGCCAACGTTTGAATGGTCCAAGTCGGAAATCGAATACACCGGTGAGAACACACCACTAACGAGGAAATGTGAGATCTGTCGCGGCCGGTCGTTTCAGCGCCAAACCAGACATCCCGAAAGTTCGAAGCGTCGTTATGAGGACGAACGTGCTGATTGCCGCGGCGAAGCTCGACAACGAATCTCAAATTTCTTCCATGTCCTCAAGGTCGTCCAGAACTGGATAGTCGCCGACCTCAACCCGCTCCGGCCTCACGAATACGCCACGCTTGAGTTCCGACTCTTCACCCCAGTACCGCGTCCCGCCAATGCTCCCGTCATTCTTGCCAACTGGCTCATCCAGCTGGACGCCAACCCAGGCACCCAAACCGGGAATCTCCTTGACGTCGCCCACGTACTTGATTTCTCCGCGCCTGGTGTCGTCCCCGCCTACCCTGCATCGCTTCCCGACAGCGATACCACGGGCCTCAATCTCTTGTGCGATCGCGGCAATCTTGGCCTGTTCATGGCTTGGGGCGTTGGGGTCGAAACGGCCAAGCTTCTGGGCCTTCTTCCAGGCAAGAACAGAGTCCGTTTTCTTTTCATACTCTTCATCGGAAGAACGTACTTCTCAACACCGGCGGTGTTTGAGAAGTTTGGCCGCGCTGAGACCGGCCGGGTGTCGACGATCTGAAGTGCCTGATTAGCCCCCACTGGCTTGCAGAATAGAATGGCCCAAGGCGTAATGCGGGTTCATTAGGCATGTGGGCGGGAAGGACACCCCTCGAGTACACATGCCCTAGTGCCACTTACCAGTAATTCAAGATAAGGCGCGAGAGGGAATTGCCGCAGATGAACCGCGTCTTCATCCTGAGCCTCTATCGGGATCTTTTCGTTGGACGAGGTCTTGAGGAAAATATGCTGACAAGAAGGAGGGATGCCGGTGACGGGCTCAAGCTTGGCTTTGAGCTGGGAGATTGTCCATGAAGGAGTGATGATGCGTCTTTCAGATGACGCGTATTCGGAGACCACGTAGAGAGGAACATCAGCCATGGTGAGAGACTGGCCGTGACAAGAGACAATTGGAATGAGTCCTATGCTCTGTTTCAGTGTGTTCCAAGCGAAAGGGGTCTTGAAGTCTGCGCGGGTGGAGATGGTGGTCAAGGAATGGGCCGAAATTGACAAGTGCAAGGAGAACAAAGGCGACTCGTTTAGAACGCAATCAATACGGCAATATCGACAAGACAAACGCCGACTCAGAACTTCCTGCTAGTCCTGAGGAAGAGCTGAGAGCCAACAGAAGAGACGGGAACTGATGCCATTGCGACTGCCCAATCTGTGTGGGATTGGGCCGGCCTCTGTGGGGCCAGCACCCGACTCTCTTTGCAGACCCACCAAAGCGCCACAGAACTAGCCACACCTGCCAGGCAGCTACGACCCAGCTCTCCGCAGGACGGATTTCATTCATTCATTCCCCAAACAACTTCAAACACTTGAACTGGACAGCGACAAGCAACTTTACTCCATTGGAAGATGAATCATCCTCCCACGTAGCTGCTCCCGAAAACAACAATGAATTACAGCCACCTGGCGCTGCGGTCAGCCGCCGCCAACAATCGCGAGATCGTCTCGAATGTTCTGTCGAAGCTTCCATTGGGTGTCACCCGTTTGTAGTCTCCGCCAGGAACCGTCTCATTGGAATTATTCTCTGGCGGCACCAAGCTCCACGTCCCGCAGCATCGATGCTGTTAAACCAAGATTCCGCGGCGAGCTGAAGGTCAAACGCCTCCGACAGCCGCCATTGGTCAAGCCAGCATTCCCGAGACTGGACTCGTCCCACGCTTCCATCGGCTCCCAGCGGTTGACTGTCAATGCCCGAAGCCGAGGATCACGTCGGTGCGACCCGCCCCTCCGTACAAACGGCTGGACAATGGTCGAAACACATGCAACGGCCAACTGCAGCGATGCCTGAGATGTTATTCATCTCCCTTTGCGCCGATCCGCCCGCCGGGGCCCCGGTGAATGAGGCTGCCGCAACGCCAGTATCCGATGTCTTGCTGAACATAATCCCATTGTCCTGACCATCCACGTCCCCTTGGCCGTTTGTCTTTGCAGCATTTATCTCAGCTTCAGTCACCGCTCCATGCAACTGACCGCGAGGGGGGTCTGGCGACTCGTTGCCGACAACGTCACAAACGTGGCTGTGGGATGTCCCTTAGTGTCTCAAAGGCATCGCGGTCGTATATGACAGGGACGTGGGCTCGAGACAAAAGGCGGGCGGCAGGTGATATGCATGCTTGCTTCCCAAGATCCGCTCTTGTGCGACTCATTGCCACGACATGTTGGGTTGCCCGATAGGATCTTGTGTGTCTGTCGTCCAAATTCGTTTCGACCTGGGTAGGAAGACGCTATGTTCACTGGCTCACGCCTGACCGAGCCATCACGGCATGCGTCTTCTCCCGGCTCCCGGGATCCCGACTCAAGGACACAGGTACGTTAACCGATGCTGTTTGCATTGAGAGTGCTGAGACGAGGGAGCAGGTGCCCGAAGTCCAGTATTTTTACACTTGGTTCTGGTCGTTCTCTCAGCGGCTGGCACCGAGGAAATCCACCCTGTTCAAGGGGAGACGGAGTTGCAGTGGCTGAGCACAGCTAAATGCAAGGCCAACAGAGTTGCTCTGACGTTCAGGAAGACTTGTCACCGCAAGGCCGTTCTGCTCAATGACCTCAGCAGAGCGTTGAGAGCGGCGAACCATTGATGGTTGAGCCCATTCCGATAGGCTCGGTTGCGCCCTGCCTTGGCGGCGGTGCCGAAACCGATGGCATGCATGGGGGTTCATCTCACTTGACTTAGGTTCCTTGAGCGAAACGGGCCGCATCTGGTAAACACCTCTACACTGGGCTGACCTGGAGCCCGAGAATGATCCTCCCGGCTGAGCGCATGAACGGAGTGATCTGGCTCGAGGAAACATGTGGGTGGCAGAAGAGAAAGGCCGGCGTGGCTCTGAGCCCTGGGCAGAGAGAGCTCCGCCTCGAAGCACTCCTCTTCTCACCCCACTTGTACCCGGAAAGATCGCGAACCATGAACTATGAGACGGGAATGCGATTCATGATCACCTTGCCGGCGCTGCAGCTACAAACAAGCCTGATCCCTGGTGCGGGGAACGATGCAAGCTGACCGCCAGTTCATCGGCTCTTCGAGAGAGCACATGTGGGCATCATAGATACCCAGGTAACTAACGGCCATTATAGGGCGAATTTGACAACTCAGACGTCGACAACACGTCGTCGTTTGATTGTTGGCTGGGACTCGTTTTCAGACAACGAGCATCCGACAAAGACTGCCTGAACTCCTCCGACAGGGACAAGCTCCCCGGGACGTAAACCGGGGGCCTCCGCAGATGGCGGCGCCCACTCCACCATCTTCCGGCAACTGAGGTTCACTCCGGCGGCCTGCTCCAGCCTGTTTCAAGTTTGGGTCCTTTCCCTCGCTAGTGGCCCAGGCCAAGCTCAGTCAAAGTTGCGGTGTTCATGCTCTCCCTGCTCCATGCGAGTGATGCGTTCATGACTTGTTCCCTTAGAACGCATGATCCCTGCAGGGGTGTGACAGGGTTTTTAGATCCGAGCCCCCACAAAGACACAGTTTCGAGATATTCTGCCCGCACGGAGACTCGACAAGATAGAGGAGCCGCCAGATGCTTCTTTTTGCGAACAGCCAACCCGGGCAGGGCGGCTCAGATCCGCCCGGCCCTTGTCTTGACTCTCAAGCAAACCTTCTATGTGGCCCAGATCCAGGTCCGAGCCGAAGGACAGTGGACTCTGGATACAGGCCGGTTCGAAGTGAGCCTTGTGTGCGGCTTTTTCAATGTCGATGCCTCCGTCACACCGTCTTGGTTTAGGGCACGCATTGGCCGCCGGTCAGATCTGGTCTCTACTCGATCCAGATGGCAATGGGTTGCCCATCCCTGCTCGGCATAGCATATCTGAGAGGATCTCGATGCTGCAACGTCCGAGCTCAGACAATGCAACGCAACGCCATCAGGAGACGAGCAAACGGCAGCAAGGGGGCATTCCAAATCGAGGTATTGACCACTCGTCGGCCCCTTTCGCCGTTCGTACATCCCCCTCCCGCACCATCCTTCCGCTCCGCCCCGCCCTGCTTCCGTCTAGGGCACACGCACTTTGCCGAGTGACAGCTCTGGACTCAGGGATCCAAGGACAGTTTCCCTCGATCAAGCCATTGATTCGCCGCGGCTCTCATATCCGCTATCTCCACGTAGCATGTCGCTAGGACGTTGACTGCGGTACGCCAGTCCCAACGCGTGGATGATGCTGGAACCGTTGCAGGCATCCCGTCGACTCGACTGCAAGCTTGCCACCGGGTCCTCGGTCAGTTGCCTTCACGTTCGTTGAAATACTGTCAGCATGAACAACAGGTTTTTGATCGTAGGTGTGGGGCAGGGAAGGATCTCGGGAAGCAGGCCGGTCGAGCCCAACTGAATAGCGTTACTTCCCGGATTTCTACCCGACCACTGGCAGAGGCCGCCCCCTCCCTCCCGTTGCCTTCCTTCCCCTGGTATGCAAGGCTCATGTCACAAACCCTTCTCGGCCCTGAACGGGGACGCCTCAGGATGGGTCTTCTGCTCGTCCAAAGGGCCACAATATAGCATGCATGGTTTCGTGGCACTGCGGCGCCGCCCTAATCGGCACCTCTTCTGCCAGCCTTACCCCATCAACGCGGGTCCGTACATTATTGGCACCGTCGTCGTCGTCGAGAGCGAATGTCGTGGAAGTCCACCGTTGAGGAGCTCTGTCCGGTACTTCCGTGGACAGTTTGGATGCTCGGGTCTGAGGGATCACCCCCAGTTCGTTCAGCCATGAACGACTGGACAATGTCGAAGTGGGACTCCGCCTTGGTTCTTCCCATCTCGAGCTGAGAACCCAACATGCCAGGCTGGGGTGTACTAGTACCGGTTCCCGATCCTGCACATTCATCTCCCAAAGTCGAACCGAAGCCGCTCTGTTCCTGCCCGAGGCAGTGTTGTTGCCCCAGAGCTGGCATGGCGCAGGGCAGCTCTACCGGGGAAGTGAAGCGTTTGGCAATCATGGGTGGCTGCGCAGTACATCACCCCTGACAGTGCTACCAGTTACCGCCCAAGCCCTATGCAACTCCCAGGATGTTGTCGAGTGTCATGGCATTCAACCCTGACCCTCCCCACATCATCGACTCTGTCTGCATATTACTACGCTCGCCCCCCCGCCGCCTCCCTAGTACAATTGCCAGTCAATTCTGGCTTTGCTATCACGCTTGCGGCCAAGCTGTAACACCCGTTCTGATCTCAGATCCCAGCTCTCTCGGCTTGCCTCTTACAATTGTCACTGGCTGTCTGTTCCTCGGACCCTGGTCTCTCCCAGCATCTCTCACCACGCTGGACAGGTACCGTCATTGAGAATTTCGACCCCCCTTCTTCATCAGGCTTCTTCCCTGCTCGCTAGCTTCCCTTCTCCCGCCTTTGAGGAGACGTGAATATGGAGAAGCAGCATTCAGTTCTTCTCCAGCAGCATTCCGTCAACCGAGCTTGACCGACTTGCCCATCCGCCAGGGCTCGTTTCCTCTATTGTCTGCCCCATCGAGCCAGTCGCGTCTGCTGCCATTGGCCGACGGCCTCTCAACGAGAACCAATCATCAACTTAATGGCCACCGTGGAGACACGGCACGGTCCTTATTGAGAGCTACAACCTCAGCAGCCACATCTGAAAGGGAGCCTCCTTGCTCAGTGGACAGGCGCGCCCCTTTTCTTCTTGCCTCACCCACACACACACGCTCGTCCTTGACGTTAGATCCGAGCTACCGGTCCGTCCTTCTTCGGCCGCCTCAATCTTGTCCTCTCAACTCGTCACCTCGCCCCATACACTACCAGCAACACCTCACGGCGTCTTGACATTCTCTACCAGCTTCCCATCACCAACCGCCTGCCCCGCCGAGCTGCTCAAGCAGCCTTTGCCTGTTTCGTAGACGAAACAAGCCGTAACTACGAAGTCGGACACCCGCGTCAATCAAGCAGGCTGCACTTGACTCGAGCAAGAAGGTTGCCTGGAACTCCGTGCGGCAGAACCAGCCGTTCCTCCAATAAGGCGCACAAGTCCGGGCGCCCATGAAACCCCTGCCTTTGGAGGCAAGCCCGGCGAGACACCGTCATCGTGGATATCGCCTCGCTTTCAAGGGCTCCGACTCAGATGAGTCCTCCGTGTCTCCCACCAGCAGCTACCACCCACCTCGAACCCCTTATCTGCAACGGTGACAGCAGCCTCTTCGAGTGGCCCGGCCACGGCCGCCTACTTCGCCGTAGCAACCAACCCGTTGTCTCCCCGTGTCGGTGCTGTGAGTGGGACCGGAGCGAGGGCCAGGGGCGCGAGCCTTTCTTCACCAGCAGCCGGACAACCGCCGCCAGGTTCGAGATCGTCAGGCCCGCGTCCCGGGAGCGGCGGTGGCGGGAAGCGCAGCATGCCGCCCCACACGTCCGAATCGCCGGCGAAGAAGCAGAGCAAGTGGTCGCCCGAGGAGATGCCCTGATCATCGAGCTCCGGGGCAGCGGCATGAAGTGGGACGACATCTCGAAGCGCCTGCCGGGCCGCAGCTCCATCAGCTGCAGGCTACATTATCAACTACCTCGAACGGCGCAGCGAGTGGGATGAAGAGCGGAAGAACAAGCTCGCGAGGTTGTACGAGAGGTAAGTACCTCCTCCCTTTTTTGCCCTTTTTCCTTAGACCATCACTTAATTTCCCCTCCCCTCCCCTCCCAGATTCAAACCCGAAATGTGGGCCAAAGTAGCCGAGGAGATGCAAGTCCCCTGGCGCGCCGCCGAGGCGATGCACTGGCAGCTAGGTGAGATCGACATGGCGCGTCGCGCGGGGGTGGTCCCATTCTCGCTGAACATGTCCACCAACGAACCACAAGGAGCCGCCGCCGCCGCTTACACCTCTCAACAACGACAACAACAACAACAACAACAACAACAGCTCCGAACCTCCCCCGTCCGCTCCCACGCCCATTCGCAATCCCAAGGTTCCCTCCCCCGCGACCTCTCCAGCTTGCCCTCGCCGCGATACTCTACGGCCGGCAGCCGAGCAAGCCTGCCCTACCCGCCCCGCTGATTCCCCCTCCCACGCCGACAGCTGCCGGCGGGGTTGCCGGCAGGCACCTGCGACGCGAAAGCCTCCCGCCGCGTCCGTCCTTCTTTGAACAAGCACCCCCGCCGCGCAGGAGTATGCAGGGTACGCACCCGGCCCGGGGTGGCTGGCGCCGATCCAGACGGTGAATCTCTTGCCCCCAGGACCGGGAGCCGGGGCCGGGGCGGGCCAATCCGCTCGAGGCGGTGGGAGTGGAAGCGGCGGTGCTGGCGGCGGCGGGGGAGGAGGAGGAGGAGGAGGAGGAGGAGGAGGAGGAGGAGGAGGAGGAGGAGGGGGGGGAATGTTACCGAGCGTGGCAGAGCTGACAACGGGGGTGAGTGCGTACAGCACGCCGGCGTATACCCTCGGTGGTGGTGGTGGCGGCCCCTCGGCGGGCGGGGCTGTGACGAGCCCGGTGCAGACGACGAATACGGCTGCGGGCGGCAGCCGCACGGCAAGCCCAGGAGCCGCGCCCGGCCCCTTGTTGCCGGCCTTGTCGCCCTATCCGACACTACTGGAACCCCTGGGCCGGCGGCAGGGGTGGGGTTGGGGAAGAGGAGGGCGAGTCCGCCCGATGTCGGGATGGGCGCGCGGGAGACCAGTCGGCGGAGGCAGTTCTATCCTTCTTCTTCAAGGGGTGTGGAGCAAGGCCGTGGGGGCGGGGGGTACCACCCTCTTCTTCCTCCTCCTCCTCCGGCTTCCAGTGCTGGGCCGCCGTTTGGGGTTGGCATGGAGATGGGACCGGCCCCGGTGCAGGCTAGGAGGGAAACTAGCAGGAATGGAACTTGAGATCGTGTCTGGGTTTGGCCTCGTGGTGGTCACGGTGAGAGAAGAAGAGGACAAGATGGCCGAGCAGCAAGGAGCGGGTTTGGAGGGCAAAGGTAGGAGCAATAGAGTGGCGGATCTTCTTTTTTTGTTGTTGTTTTGTTTGCATTTCAGCGCTGGGGATTACTTACGGGCATATGCGATGAAATCAAGGTGGCATGGTAGGAGGACATGCATTTGGGATTGACAGGAAAGATCACACATCACGGTTTCCTCCTCTTGTCTTTCTTTTTTCTTCTTCCAAACGCTAAACCCTTGGTTGTTATCACTACTAGTACTATTACGCCACTGACCTTATCACGATGATGAGATACGTGGAGGATACCTGTATTTTTTTTTTTCCAACTCCTATTGTTCGCTCATTATTCCCTTCGTTTGATTTGATTGGTCTCAAGAGCATAAAAGAATACGTGATGATGGCAGGGGTCTTGGCTTTCACACCTGTTGTTGTTTGCTCTTCCTACAGCAAGAGGGGCACACAAATGAGGTTGCTACGGACGCACAAAGGAAGGGAAAAGCGAGAGCGTCTAGAGAGGGTTTTGTCATCCGAGGATTGTCAATGAAAAGGAGGCGGCGGGGGGCGCCAGAGGCGCCAAAGGAGTTACTCGGCGTTGATCCATAGGAGGATGGTTTTCAGGAGATGTCTCCTTGCTTCTCCGTGTTTGGTCTGTTTGGGATATGAGCTGAAACGCCTGTGAGAAGCTGGATGGACAATGAGAGATGATGATTACTCGGAAAGAACATGGACCAAACGCCAATAGAAACCATAGGAGCAACCAGAGGTAGGTTTAAAAAGAGATCGCCAAATCAAGGTGGCGCGACGAGGATAAAGACCAGGCGTATTGGGTGGTAAGCAATAGAGAGTCCACACCGGCGACGTAACACGGCCGAGGGTTGGAGCTTCCCACCAGACCAGTTGAAAACGATGTTGGCCCTGGTATGGAATCGTGCTCAAATTTAGGGTCATTGTTTACCGTGATGGACGGGGCCATTGGCGGCCACGACCCACCAGTTGTCTCTCTCGTAGCCGCTGGAGACGACAACGCCCCCTGCTGCCAGAACATCCTCTTCCAGCTCACCTTTGCGGTAAAGGTGGTAATAGCGTTGGAAGACGGGATCAGCTTGACCAGGGGCGGCCTCCGGCTCGCCAGGTGCAACAGCAGCAGGTTCAGTGCCTTGCTCCAGGGCTTCCTTCTGTTTCTTTGGCTGTTTCTGCCGCTTCTCTTGAGACTTCAAGACCCACGGCACCAGCAGATCCTGCTCTCCGCCCTCATCCCATCCCCGACGACTGGTGCCTTGTTCAAGCGCCCAGACGTACACCAGGACTTGGCCCCCGGTCTCTCCAGCGTCTCCCAGCCTGACACATCGCAGAAGCTGCCGAATCGCGTCCTGCCGCCTGGCCCGGGTCGACATGTGGTGAATCACGGCAACGCAGATGATGAAATCTGCAGCACGCGCGCGAAAGGGAAGCGAGAGACTGTCGGCCACGAGGACATCGGTGCCCACCGGTGTGCCGCCAGCTTCCCCTCCCGTTCCTGCACCGGCTGCGCTTCCCTGTTGAAGCTGCTTGCAGCGGGCCCCGGCAAGCGCGATGAGTGAGGGGCTGCGGTCGGAACCCACCATGAAGACGTCTGGGTTCACGCCCAGGTACTTGCCATTGCCACACCCGACATCGAGTCCGACGGCGCCGGGGGCTTGGGCACGCAGGAATGATGCCACGGCCGGCCAAGGCTTGTACCGCGTCGCCGAGAAGTGCGGGGCGATGGCCTCGTAAACGCCATGGACGTGGATACGCTCGTAGGCTTCAGCATCGGCCTCAACGGCTGCTGGCTCTGCCCCTGGGTCGGCACCGGCGGCGGCGGCTGCTAGTTTGGCAACAGCATCAGTTGCCGACAAGGAGGGCAGGGCTGCGGGCGTCGAGGTGGTCGCCATAGGGCAGTCAAGGCCCGACGGGGGGCGCCGCTGGATTTGCTCCTCCTGCCCGTTGGGCAACAGCCACGGTGAAGTCCTGCTTTCCTAAGGCCCAACTTGACACAGCGGACAGCGCGGTGATGGGATATCCACAGGTTCCTCTGGCGGATGATGAGCACAGCCGGGGCACAGGGATTGGATGCTTCTGCTGCTCTCAGGCAGGGCAGCTCCGGAGTCGGACACAACGCCGCTCACGCACTCGCGCCGTAACCGCGAAGGTGGGGGAAGCAACCAAGGGGAATCCTCCAGATTCCTGTGCCTCACTCTCAGTTGATGACTCCCTTGACCGCCTGTTCTCTTTGTTAGCGGAAGAAACGGAAACTCGCGATGTGGCGGTCGAGGAGGGCATGAACTACGGGGCTGCCACGCCTTGCATGACGTCCAGAGTATGTGTCCCCAGCCTGGGAGAGGATGCATGTGGCATTCCGGAAGATGCAGGGACAGGGGCCCTTGGAGACGCAGCTGCCGACGGCCAGTCGACTTCCCGCAGCCAGCGCGGAATGCGGAAGAGGCACGGCATGATTCTCTGCCCTGCCAACTAGAGAGGTGCCGTGGAGGACCAGGTCTTCGGTGACAAATGCGCAACTTCGGGTACCACGACCAGATGCTGTAGGGCTGAAGGGGATCACGAACGGTGGAGAGCAAGGGAACCGTGGAACAATGTGAACACACCTCGCTTGGCCCGGTGAACTTGTGCCGCTTAGGCGATGACATACATTGAAGTCATGGAAAACCTCGGTAAAATGCGCTGGCCGAGTCAAGAGCGGGTCGGAGATGGTGGCCCGTGGTTTGCGGTTGGGTTAAGGTTGGACACCGAGAAAAGAAGGTTGCGGCCCTGTGAGAAGGAGAGAAGGAGGGAAGCCGTGACCAGCCGCTGATTTGTGGCGAATCGCTGATGGTGGGGCCCCACATCGATGAAGGCACCGGAGAGGGCGGGAGCAGGAGGTATCACCTTCCGAACACTCGAATGTGATGAACATGCTGAATAACAAAATTTTTCACCGATATTCGATCCTTGCCTAGGAAGCTAGGTAGGTCCGCCTTTCAACTCTGAGAAAGCGGCAACCGGCAGGGCACGCAACTTCGCCCTAACTTCCAACACTTTCGCTGCGCCTCTGCCATCAATCACTCGAGTCGGGAATGATGTAAAACCAAGCAAGCACAACATGTACTTATGATGACTCGATCGCACCCGCGCCCAAGGATCCGGGCTTCGCAGCGCGCATCGGCGGCTGTCCTGGAGGGTACCCTCCGCCTGACCGGGCCTGAGTGCCTGGCACCGAGAGACAGCTGACCGGCTCGTACTGGGTGCCTTTTGACAGTTACACAGTAGCCATAGTATCCCAACGGTCAGACCGCGAACCTCGTCCTCGGACGACGGCGGGGGGTAGATCGAGAGACGGGTGCGTACACCCAGTTTAATTGCTGCTTCGACGTGGAGTCGCGTTGTTCTGAGCCCAGGGCTTCTCAGCCTCGTGTGCTCAAGGCAGAAATCCCCTTTCAAGTTGCACTTCTAGCCTGGCTAACTATCTCAGCACCTCAACAACTACAGTCCGAGCTCGATACCACGCCTGCATTGCACTTCAGCCCGTTGATGCCCGACCCAGCTCGCCCACCGGCACACCAACACCGTCATCACCGCTTGCCCGTGTTCAGAGGGCTCTGGGCATCGTACACATCAGTCGAGATGAGCTCCGGGTACTCGACACCGCCCTGCCGCAGCGCCTCCTCCATCACCTCCATGATGACGACGCTCTCACTCCACGGCAGCGTCTGGCTCTCTTTCCGGCCATCTCGCAGACAGCGCGCGCACTCGTCCGCCTCCCAGAACATGCCCTGGCCCCACCCGCCCCTCTGGGGGTCCTTGGGGATGGGGCATTCGACCACCTCGATCTTGCCGCCACCGGCTTTCTTGATGACCCTGTACTGCAGCGGGCAATACGCAGGGCCCATGACCTGGATCTCGCCTTCGGACCCCTGAATACGAATGGCAGCGCCGCCGCTGTTCAGCCCGTCCACGTCGCTGGCCACGCGGAGCGAAGTCAGCGCGATGCCGTGGCTCTTGTGCTTGGGGAACTGCACGATGATGCTGGTCGTCTCGTCGGCACCCGTGTGGTACTTGTTGACAGCCGCCACGACGTTGGGCGCCTCCTTGACCTCCTCGGGCTGAACGTGGTACAGCGTCTGGAAGACCCAGGTCAGGGAGTAGATACCGAGATCCAGAAGGGCGCCGCCAGCCAGGTCGAGATTGACCATGCGATTCGAGTCGGGGAAGGTCACCTTGCCATCGGGCGCGTCATTGCCGACTGACAGGTCGGCTGCGAATCCGGTTAGCATCGGGCAGGTCACGGTATTCAGAAACCATCTGACTCACCGATAGTCCGGTAGACGTTGCCGATAGCCCCTGACTTGATCAAATCCCTCACCTGGATGCTGAGAGGGAAGTATCGCGTCCACACGGCTTCCATGAAGAAGAGCCCTTGGCGCGGGCCGTCTCGACGAGCTTCTTCGCCTGGGACGCCGTCACGGTCAAAGCCTTCTCGCAGAGCACGTTCTTGCCGGCCTCGAGGGCGAGCATGGCATTCTGGAAGTGGTGGCTGTGGGGGGTGGCTACGTAGACGATGTCGACATCAGGATCGGCCACCAGCTCGTGGTAGGAACCATAGGCCTTGGCTGAGCTCGGAGCCTTGACCTTGTTCAGAAAGTCGACCGCCCGGTCCTTGCTGCTGGACGAAGCTGCGGCGACGACCTCGTGGCGGACGTCGTGCACACCGCGGGTGGCCGGGTTGGTGAGCAGGTCCTTGGTAAAGACTGAAAAGAAACGGTAAGCGCAAGCCGTGAAAAGACAGACCCCAAGGTTTACTCACCCTCCGCGATCCAACCCGTGGCCATGATACCCCACCTTACCGTGTACGGAGTTGACGACGCCATGGTTGCTGTTTGGTGCTCTGATGCCCGGATCTGTGATGATTCGACTGAAACGACCTTGGCCAAGTTCGACGGAGGGAAACGAGGAGATTCGCAGGTACCTTTCAGAAGCCGGTGCCAGCCTCTTAAGACCGATTTAAAGACCGAGAGAAGTTGCCTGGTGTCCCCAGTGCTTGCCCCATCGTCCCCATTTACCCCTCCATCGCTGGGTTTCACGGCGGGGCAGGGACGGCGTTGCGGCTAAATCGCCGAAACAGCACCAGAACGGCGGGTTGCAGCCCCTGAAGGTTTTGTTTGTTCCCCACTGAAACAGGTCGGAATGGATCCGCTATAGCAACCACCAGCAAATCAGATCCGCCCAGGCCACTGCCCAGAAGTGCCCGCAACCCCCCGGGAAGAGCTGCCCCGCGACTGATTGGCGTTGTGCAGGGGGGTCTTGACGACGTCATCTGTTCAACACAATCCCAACGGGTCAATCTTCTATAGCTTCAGAGAGTCGGAATCGACTACGAGAACAACAATGCTCATGATCGTTCATTAATTGGAGAAGTCAGAGTGACAAATGACTCGATGTATCGTTGTGGCTCCATCATACGGCACAAGAATCAGAATGTAACGTTAACAATCAGCAACTAGCCTTCCCCTTGCCGCCCAATCCAGCCTATCAACGGACTCCGTGCTCATGGGGGGACGATCATCTATGAACACCCCCAGGTTTTTGAGCCTCATTCTGACCCATAATCGACCACATGCTCTCAAGCCTCCCCCTTCTCACGCTCGTTCCCCTCGGTACATCTCCTCACCCAGCCACACCAACATGTCCGCCCCCGAGTCCACCGCGGCCATGCCGCCCATGATGTACGGCACCGCCTGGAAAAGGACCGCACCGCCGACCTCGTCTACGAGGCCATCAAGGCGGTTTCCGCGGCATCGACACGGATGCCATGAAGAAGCACTACGACGAGGCCATCACGGGCGAGGGCATCCGCCGCGCCATCCGCGAGGGCATCGTTTCCCGGAAAGACCTCTTTGTACGCTGCGCAACTATCCAACTCTTTCTTCCTCCCTCTACCCTCACCACTCACTCAGACTAACACACTCTCTCAAAAAAGATCCAAACAAAATTCACACCGCTCGACCTTTCCTACCCTATGACCCCTCCTCCCCAATCCCGGCCCAAATCCACGCCTCCCTCGCCTCCTCCCTCTCAAACCTCACCACCACCCCCGGCGACGATGACGCCGGCCGGGCATACCTCGACGCCGTAGTCCTGCACTCCCCCTTTCCGACCGTCGCCCAAACCCGCGAGGCGTGGACCGCGCTGCAGGCCTATCTGCCCTCCTCGCCCGACCCGGCGCGGCGCGGGAGGGTGCGCCGCCTGGGCGTGTCCAACGTGACGCTGCCTGTACTACGAGCTCTGCAGCAGGAGGAAGGAATGGTGGCGGTGGTGCAGAACCGGTTCAGGGCGCCGAGAGGGAGTGGGATCGGGAGATTAGGAGGTGGGTGGGAGAGCGGAACAGGGGGAGAGGGGAGGAGGAGGGGGTCAAGTACCAGGGGTTCTGGACGCTGACGGGGAATGCGGCGACGTGGCAGACCAAGGGGTTCGTGAGGGAGCTGGCGGAGGGGTCGGGCGTGTCGTTGGCGGCGGCGTGGTATGTGTTGATTATGGAGGCGGGGTGGTGGTGTTGAATGGGACGGGAAATAGGGAGCACATGAGGGAGGATTTGGATGCGCAGGGGAAGGTGGCGGAGTGAGGAGGACGGAAAATGGGAAAGAGATGTGGGAGAGGTGTTGGAGCGAGTTCAGGATGTTGGTGGACGGTGACTGAGGAGGGACATAGGGGTGATGCATGAGAAGATGGGGTGAGTGAGGCGTCCTACCACCAGGCTATCGAACCCTTCATCTAATAAGACACTAATTAGGAGTCGGAACAACATGAACTGTATCCCCCTTTGGCGTACGTGCTGGTCAACGTGCGTGTGAACGATGGCCTGTGACTTTGGAAGGTGACGCGGCTCGGGGGGGGGGACCAGGGAGAACGAGATTTGACGACCTACAAGATGCGAGAGGGTCTTCCGACGTACTGAAGGCATCTTCATTTTGACATTCGGGCACGGCAGATGATGGGAACGTACGCGTTCAACGATGATATCGACGTCCAATGGTAAAGTCACGAAAGATACGGGGGCTATATGGCAAGATAGCTATTACCTGCTCAGGCATCTATAACGCTAGGCCTCCGTTGCAGCATGACCCGATTCTCTGCAGCAGTTTCTACTCCCAAGGAGTGGCTGGCCGTCCCAGATTTCGAAGTTTCCTCCTCGAACACAGCAAGCCAAACGGACAGACCAGCAGGACCTCGCTCTCAAAATGCGTTCTTCTGAACAAGACAAACAACATTCCAGATCCCCAACCCACTCCAGCGCCATGATAATGCATATTCCCTCGTCTTTCCCTTACCTTCCACCCCGAAACAACCCTCCTCCCTCACACTAATACCCCTCCGTCTTCATCTTCCCCTCAACCCACCGGCTTCATCCTGTGCTTGAGTCAGCACACCTCGCCCATCTTCCAGAACTTGATCTGAACACAGAGAGAACGTACCTCAGCTTTCCTCTTGCCCAACACCCCTCCACTCCCACTCCCACCAACACCCGCATATCCCGCCGCCTCAGCATGGCAACTAGCATGATACACCCTCCCGCCAACCTTCACCGCGTCCGTCCACACCCACTCCTGCGCCTCGTCCAGCCACTTCATCTCAAACTTCTCCTGGCAGATCGGGCAAGTATTGTTCACGCGCGACGAGTCCTCGGGCACGGGAAGGTAGTGGACCCTGTTCCCGCTCGAGGTAGTGGATGATGGCTTGGGATTGAGCGTCGTAGTGTGCATGACAGGAGAGGGGTGTGTTTGCGAGGAAGAGGAGGAGGGAGTGGTGGAGGACGGGTGGAGTAGTCTGCGTCGGGGATTCACGGGTGCGGATCCAATCCTTCATCATGTAAAGGTCAGTTGATGTGGGCAGGGGAGAAATAAACGGGGTTAACGACGTACCAGCTCATCGACATACCAGCTCCGATGCTGCCCGCGCTTCTCGGCGTCGGTCATGCGCTGGTGGAGCGGAAGTGCCAGTCCATGTGTGCCGTCTTCTTGCGGCGGCCTTCGTCGTCGGTCTTGAAGCGCCGGCCGCACTGGGTGCAGGGCGGGCCGAGGTCTTCGTGGAGTTGGGTGATGAGGTGAGGGCGGAAGCTTGGGTGGGTTATCAGTCAGTCCTCTGTCGAAGTATATTAAGGTGAGTGAACTTACATCTTCAACGACGCAGGCGTCAACTGCAGCACGTTCCTATCCGCCACCGCACCGCCAAGTGGCTGGACCCCTCCCAGACCTGGCAGGGCAGGAACTGCAGCGGGAGTAGGCGTGGGCGTCGCCCCAGTTCCGATGAGACCAGACTGCCTCAACATAGCCAGTAGCGCCGAGGGATTTGAGGCCGCCGTCGGCGGAGGAGGAGGAGAGGGCCGCGGAGACCGGTGTAGCGGCCTGCGGAGGTGGTGAACGCAGAGCAGCCGCTATGGCCGCAGCCGCGGCCGGCCCGAGCACCGAGCCGGGGCCGAGGCCGGAGCTGGAACTGCAGCAGGAGCTGCGGTGTAGGTGTCCTGTTGAGAGTAGCAGAATTCCTCACTCCCCCAAGCAGTGTCGCCAGTGCGCCTTGTCCGAAAAGCGAGTCAATCGACACGCCGCCCGGAGCTGGAGAGGTGCCGGTGCAGCAGTAGACGGTGGACGGCCCAGCGCGGCCGCGATCACCGCTGCTGCGGACTGCGGCACGGGTGTCGGCTGTTGCGATACAACCGGAGGCGTTGGGGTGTGCGTGAAGGGGATGGCAGCACCGGGATAACGACCAGTGCTGGGGCCGCCGAGACTGCAGCAGGGCCGGCAGCAGAGACCGGCGGCTGCGGCTGGCGGCGAATATTTACGGCAAGTTCAGCAACTCGATCTCTAATGATCATCAACTGATCCTGAGGCATGTCTTGGCTCTGGATTATGGTTTGCAAGTCCAGCAATGCCTTCAGTCTTGTCTGTTTTACTAGTATCAAGTGGATCTTGTGCAAATTCCGCCTTCTCCGCAACGATCAGTTTGCTGGATATCATCTTCAACTTGTCTATGCTTATTCCTGGTTGGGGAGCACCATAGACTGGCCCCGCCGGCTGTTGATAGGGTGGATAGGGCACAGCCGACGGAATGGGCTGCGGTGTTGCACGGTGGGGGATCGCACTTGAGCCCTGGGAGGCCGTCAGCAGCAGTTCGAAGTAGAGAGAGCGAGGGACTGCTTACGTTGTTGTGAGGCATCGGATACGGCTGCTGCTGAGGAGGCGCCGCATCCGGTCTTTGCCCGTTGGGCCCGGCATAAGGAGGCTGTTGCGGAGGGGGCTGGTATCCCCTGCCGGTAGGAGGTGTGGGCGTCTCTCGGCTGGGAGCGGGCTGTCGGCCACGGAGGAGCTGCTGCTGCCCTTGGTAACTGCTCTGGGTGGCGGCAAAGGCTGCGTTGCGAGCAGCAATCAGGGCGTTCTCAATTGGGCGGACCTGCTCGATCGGAAAGACAGGCTTTGTCGAAATCGAACCGGGGACTGGCTCCTTCCAAGTCTTGAGCATCTCATCCATCTTACGCCGCGTCGCGTTGTCGACCTTGGTGTAGGCGCCCATGAAGATCGAATAGAGCTTCGGGCCGATATACAGAGCATAGGGCGTCGGGACATTCTTGACGATCGAGTCCAGGACGTAGAGAGCCGGTAATGTCCGTGAGGGCGGCACCTGGTCAAGGTTAGCTTCTTGCTCCCGGTCGAGCGAGGTCGGCGTGGAGGATGGATGCCCGGAACCAGCGGTCTCGGATCCAGCGCATACCTTCTTGATGTGATTCTGCAACACTTCGGCGATTACGTGTCCGTAATTGGCGTTCTCTCGCGCGATGTTAGTCAGAGTGGCGATCTCGATCCGCGAGTTGACTGTGAGGTCTTCCAGAGCCTGCCGGTAGTCGTCGGCCACATCAGCCGCGTTATCTGCCATGGTTATGTCGGAGATTGGGTGGAATAGGAGTCGAGTTGGTCAGTCAGGCAGTAGGCGAGTCAATCGAAAGATGGCCAGATAGTGTTGTTGTCTGTGGATGAAGCGCGCAAAAGAGATGTCCTTCGAGCAGTTCCAGTCACAGGCGGGAGCAGGGTAATCTCAGAGGCGGGCCCCTATTCAGAAGACGAGAACAATAGGCAAGAAAACGGCTATTATCCCTCTCCGTGAATGCCAGCCCAGCACCCAAGCGGCCTTGCTCTTCCAATGCGAAAATCCTGCGCGATGTCCACCAATCCTACTGGCACAGCGCCGAAGTCACAATGTCCACACCATCCACTGCAGATCCTTCTATAGTGGCAAGCTCAGACATGCGGATGCAGCCTGGTGAGCTCCAGCGATGGCGCGCGATGGGCGGCCGTTGAGGTCTGCTTCTGAAGGAAATGAAACGAAACTGTCGACGGGAGGTGTCGAAGATGTGGCGGAAAATTGAACGCTCAATCAAATGTGTCACTCTGACGAACTGGGATAGTGCTGGGGAATAGAATTGAGTCGGCAACCAGGGAGTTTGCGGAGGGGAAAAGGAAACACAGGAGCAGCTGCCTGTGTCGTGGTTGAAGGTTGGCTCTGGCTTTGCTCGGATCAGCGGTTGTGGGAAGGAGCGACGGAGCACAAAGAGAAAGGAGCTGATCTTATGTAAGCAAATTAGGTGCACGGGCCACAGTGTTGACAACAGCGGCAGGGAACCTACTATCTACGGAATATTGATTCCCAAAAGGAGTATACAGATCTGTAGACGGTCGCGATTACCCGTGCCACGCTCAACAGGAAACACACGATGTGTAAGACCACACAGTCCAGGATCGCGATTGTATTATTCACAATCTCTACAGTAAGAACCGCTGGGGTATGTTAATGCCCGGTAATCCCTTTCACAAACCTCATGTTTTCCACCATTAATGATCGAGGAGCAACTTCAAGCTTCATTCATCCCATAGATTCGAGCAGTCAGTCAAATTAGGTTCCTATCACCAGAGCTATGAGGCATCCCATTCATGCCCAAATCAAGTACGGGTATACGTTGCAAAGCAGCAAGCCACCGTCGCCTCCAAAACACCAGAAACGCCTTCCATCCTCGAACTCACTATCTGTGGCATATCTCATGCTGATGCCTCAATGCAGGAGTAATTGCGCAGTTGTGTATTGACTTGTGTCAATCTATAGCAAAAAAAGACTGAAAGAAAAGAGCGTGTCGTGCATCGTTACTGTCCCTGGACTGTGGTTCCTCCTCAAAACTTCCTGCCCTTATACGAAATTGCCTTGGATGTTTTTGCGGCTGTTGGTGTCGTCGTTATTGCTGTCATCGATGGGATAATGTGCTGCGCTGTACCGACTGCTGGCCCGCGCCCTGCCGAAGTATGGATGCAGCGCAGTTGGCGGCCGCTCGACGCTCGGGACGATGGGGCTTGACCTATCCTCGTCGCACCTGCTGCTGCCGTGGCTGTGGCTGGTGTGCCCGCGTTCGATGTCAGTCGACGCGTGCTGGAGGGCCGGGCCGCTGATAAAGGCGCGCGACTTGCGGAAGTGCTGGTTGAAGTACTGCGTGATCCGCTGCTTGTTCGACGGCTGCTCGACCTCCAGCTCCTTAGGCCAGGTATTGGCCGGCGACGACGAGAGTGTGGGAGCTGGCGGTGATGGACTTGGCGTCGAGGGCGAGGCCTTCTCGCGGGCCTTGTCCCGTGCGAGACTGCCGTACATGCGGACCTGGCGCGAGGTGACGCGGGGAAGCTTAGCCTCCTGGTCCTTGGGAAGGCGGAACAGCAGCGAGCCGATGACGTTGAGGAAGCCGAATGTGACAGAGAGGATGGCCGAGGCGACGATGGCGCGCCACCACGGCAGATTGATGGTATCGAGGCTGTACGCCGGCTTGACCAGGTCGCCGAGGATCTGGAAGCCCATAAAGACCATGGCCCAGCCGAGCAGGGCGAGTGAGTGGCCACCAGCCAGGACCGGCCAGTTCTTCTCAAAAAAATCTTTCATCCTCCACAACCCCATACGCTTCACCCGCGGGAGCTCCGAGACAAGGAAAAAGCCAGCGAGGGCGAAGACGAAGACGTGCGTAAAGGTGTCGAAGAAGAAGAAGTGCCCTTGACGCCCGAGAGGACAGCCATTGCCATGCTCGCGAACATGACAGCGAGGAGGCCGAAGATATTGAGAGCTCGGAGGGTATTGAGCACCACAGCGCCAATGCCCAGGAACTTCTCCTCGGTGAGACCGAACATTGTGCGTTGAAGTCTGTCTGACTTACTGTTAGTCACCGCCCGCGCTGGGAACCCATGAGTAGCTGGCGTGTTTGAGGTCTGTGAAGTCGGTGGTGCTTCATCAAGAGCAGGTGGGTCGGTGGACGGTCCAGCCACGGCGTAGACCGACCTGCTCCGCGGCAGAGCCCTGGAGCGGGTTCGAAGAGGAATTGCTTCCCCAGTGTGGCCAGGTCGGTCATAATGCCATTGCTCATCATGACCCTGCTCAACAAAGTCCAGCTCAGCCGTGCGTTGATCGAGAGACACCATCGATTCGCGCCCAGGAGGGCCGCCCTTGGTAACGGCAGACACGTCTGTCCGCACCGAGAGGGACCGCCTCCTCTCCCGAAAAAGCCTGCCATAGCAGCCAAGGAGGGACTTCAAGAGTTGCCTGGGCCGCTTGACTCGTCTGTGCTGGGGTTGGGGGATCTCTAGAGGCCTTCTTGCCTCATGGCTCGGGGAAGGGCTTTATAAGTACTTACAGAGAATGTGTGTCGTGATCTGAATCAGTGAACTGCCCGCAGTTACTGAAGTTGGTGGTATGACGAGTGGTGATCTGCTGGCAATACGCGAACAGGTCGTCGGAGAGATGATGAGATGTTGAAACAGTTGACAGTCGGAAGGAGAAAAAAGTCTTAAAGATAAAGTGAAGCGTGACAATCCAGGCCGTGCTGTAAGAAGGGGATGTTAGGAAAAGAGAGCGAACAATTTGATCAATAGGAAACAGCTCTCATTGTCGAGAGGCACAATAAGAGCGGTTTGACAAAGACGACGGCCAAAAAAACGTGGGTCTGAAGTGGTTTGGCGGCGAGCAACCTTTATGACAATAAGAACAGCTGCTCTGGTCACGGCATTTAACGACCAACAAGTAAAAGAAACAGCTGATGGGGACAGAAGGAGCAGGGGGATTGGGCAGAGAACTGATCCGCGGGTAGCCCCTTGCGAGTGTTTCGCAGCAAGGAGAACCTGTTTCCTGCTCTTCTGGCCAATGAAGCCATAGGCGCTGCAACGGTCTCTCGGCAGAGAGTATCGAGGCTTGCCTGCACAGTTTCATCAAGGAAGGAGGAGCGGGTCCGCAGACAGGGGCATCGCGCGGGTAACTCTACACACGGCCTCCCCGCCATGGTCTGCGGCTCTCATGTCAGAGGTAGGCTCCCAGGAGGCAAAGACGGGGAAGATGTTGGCCCACGGTGGGCATGCGACAACCTGTGGCCCCACGATCCCACGCGAGCTCGGTGGATGCCAGCGCATAACTCGCCTTGTCGAACACTGTCGTCCAATGGTTCGAGTGAACCCGTCCGGGACGAGAATTGCAGCCAGGAGGCCCGATTCTGGGGTTGAGATGGACGGAGCCGGGCATTTCGCATCCATGCCCAGTCACGGCATCGATTGGCTGGGAGCAAGCCAAGCGCGTTTCATGGTCTGGAGCCTTGGGCACCATCAATCTGAGGTCGCAGCGTTTTTGACCTGAGCTCCCCGTCAATGAGGAGCGCAAGAAAATGGTCCCGACAGATTTAGAAACATGCTTCCTGGGTGATTTTGCTGAGCTGCCGAGGTCGTGTGCCCAGGAGAGTGTGGTCTTTGCTGAAGGTGAAGCACCGACGCTGAGGCCAGCCAGCATTCAAGATCCAGGGTTAGGGTCTCATGTCCCCGGGCTTGACCAGGCTAGTGGTGACCCTTTCTGTTACTGGATTACAGTGTGTAAATACCTTGCTCGGATGGCTGAAGAAGGTCGTTGAATAACAGCTGAGCATGAGATGTGGAAAATCTCAAACTCCTCACGCCATTGTCCACCTTCAAAGCGACCAATCCTGCTGGCCATCACGTGCTTTGACCAGGTTGCGAGGCTGATCCCCTGGAAACCAAAAATGCACCTTCTTACTACGTGCGAAGCGCCGAGCTGCAACATTGCTATTCAACAAAATCAGAAATGGTGTTAACGACAACTTGATGCGACACATGCGCGGCATATATGGTAAGCACCCGCCTCTGCCGTGCGCGTGATGAAGCAAAAGGCTGACTTGGTGATTGGATGGGAATTTGAAGCCTTGCAAACAAAACTTGGCAGCACAAAGCCCCACTGGCAGAAGCGCCTAGAACGCCCCGCTCGGTGGCCAGCTGCACAGCCTCGCAGAGCCAACTGGCAACGAGTGGCCTTGAGGCCGCCATCGAGGTCCTCGCCCTTCAAATTCCCAGCCGCCCGCCCTGAACGACGCATCACACGCAACCGCCAAGCGAGAACTTCCGATACCCCGCTCCAAAACCGCATCTAGCGCTCGAACGAGTCTATCCATCATCAACCATGTCCCGCGGAAACCAGCGACAAGGCCCGCGAGGCTGCGCAGAAAAAGGCCGCTGCCCAGGTACGACCGACCGACCGACCTCCTCGCTGGCTGGCCATAAGAAGCCAGCATCTGGACCACGTCGAGAGCGGGCTCTGACAAGCATCCCTCTGTCTACAGAAAAAGGCCCACGGCATGAGCGGCAGCGAGCTGGCCAAGGCGAAGGAGATTGCGCACAGAAGATGCGCGAGAAGCAGGCAGCCGGTATGCGCGACCCGTCTCCGTCACCCACCGTATCCCTCCGCGACACATAGCAACTGACGCACATCTTTTCCACAGCCGATGCAAGGAAGGCCGCCGAAGCCGCCGGCGCCAAGGCCAAGAAATGAAACACCCAACGCAGCGCTTGTTCCAACCGTCTGGATAGCACAGCAACGCGAACGACCGAAACGACATTTTCTCCTCAACTACAATACACACAATACACGGCGTCATCTCGAACGCATCTTGTTTAAAGGCGAACCATGGGAGAGTCTGGTCCGGCGTCAAATCAGGAAAGGGGCTCTCAAATCATATCCTTAGCATCCATGAACCGTGGGCAGGACCAGGCGCGAACCACAACACATTGGGGCGCCAGCTTTGGCTTTTATAGGCGTAGATTGAGGGCGTGATTCTGTGGCAAGTTGCTTTTATAACCTGCTCCCCTTCGTCAATAGGCGCAGCGATCCAGGGTAGGGGTAACTTGCTTTCTCTTCTCCCTTTTTGTTCCCTCTTCTTGGCCATGGTGGTTAGTGCTGCTTTGGACTACCAATTTGGGTCCTTGTCCCTGGACGATCGACTCTCGTGCCACGATTGTCTGCTAAAGTGAATACAGAGATGGGAACCAGTCATGGGTTATGATGGTGTGCCAGGTAAGAAATGTAGGATGGTGTAGATGCCTTAGCCTATTTAGGACAGCATCTTGCCATCGGCCCTCCAGGGGAACGCATATCAACCCAAAGGTTATTTTAATTTCTGCTAGGCAAAACTTGCGGAGCGGTCTTTCAGAAGGTTGTTTGCATATGGACGTGACTCAAAGCTGGGGAGTAAAATTCTTTCCACTTCTTCAAGGAAAGGCTTTAAACAGATTTCGATGGATCCCTTTTCACGGGCAGGTGAGTGCCTTACATCTTACACAAGCCGGATCAACTCGAAGAGTCTCTTCATTGCTCCTCTCAGTATATTAGTATTCGAGTTGTGCATCCATCCAGAAAGATAAATACGAGCCAGTCATATAGTGCGTAAGCCCCCTCCCCATGCTCCTGCTCCAAACGACACACCAGGCCGGCTAGCAAGCAGGTCGACAAGAGCCAGACAAGGAGAAACAGAAGAAAGAAAAGATCTACAGAAAAGTGGTATTTCCGTCACCCCACCCCTACTCCCGAACCCGACGCCCATCTATCGTCTTATGCGCGGAACCTCGCTGCAGGAGGCTGCACCATCGCCATGGGCACCCCCCCGCCATACCCGCCAAAGCTATCCCGCCCCTGCATCTGCACGTTCGGGAAGCCCGGGAAGCTGCACTGCACTGCGCACACGCACGAACCATCCGCTGCGACCTGCCCGGCGCCGGTAGCCACGCCCGTCGCAGCGGCGCCGCCGGCGACGGCAGTCGCGGTGGCGGCCTCAGACGCAGCAGGGGCGGCGGAACCGGAGCCGGAGGCGCGGGCAGAGGCAGAGGCAGAGGCAGAGGCAGCGGGAGCGGGAGAGGAGCGGCAGCGCCGTTGTTGGCGCCTGGGGCGGGGCCGTTGCCGGTGATGGCCGAGCCTGTGCCGGTGCCGTTCTGCGCGATGGCCATGGCCTGGAACTGGGCGTGCGTCTTTTCGGCCGTGGGGTTGATGCTGAAGACCATGCCGCGGCCGCAGTGGTTTGCTTGGCGCAGTAGAACCCATTGACGCGGAGAGTTGTTAGTTGGGTGCCTTCCCGTGGGAGGGAGGGAGAGGTGGTGAGGTCTTACAGAGTGGAGTGTCAACCATGACCTGCATCGCGACCTGCGGCGGGGGGTTGACGGTGTTGTTCGGGTTTGGCTGGTACCCGGAGTCCATGCCGCCCGCGAGCGGCTCGCAAGGAGTGTTGAAGGCGGACTGGGTGGCCGTGTGGTTCTGGCTGAGGTAGGTGAAGATGACGGTGTCGCCGACGGCGGCCTTGAGCTGCGGCGGCGGGGAGAAGACGAGGCCTGCCGGTCCGCCGACCGTGACGCTGTGGGTTGCGCCCGCGCCGGCGACGACGGTTCCGCTAGCAGCAGGGCGCGCGGTTGTGGCGGCGGCTTCGCCCGGGGTGACAGCAGGCGGCGGAGGGGTTGCGGCCGCGCCTCCACCGGCGACGGTCTGGGTGACGGTGACGGTCTTGGCGGCGCCGATGATGGTGGTGGCGGCGCCGCCGCCAAGGTTGACCCAGAGGAAGTTGACGGATACGCCATTGCCGCGATTAAGGCCGATCAGGCGGGTGAGCTCGGCGATCTGGGCTTCGGAGGCCTTGACGCTGTTGGCGGAGACGCCGTTGATGTCAACGGCTTGCTCGCCTTTCAAGTGGCCGTCTCGCCGGACGGGGTAGACGTTATGGACCGACTTCCCCAGCGCCAGGGGCGCCATGCCCATTATCATCGCAGTTGCTGTTGAGAACTTCATTGTGCCTCCTTCCTATCGTCCGTCTTCGCCGTTTTTTCTGTGTCGTTCGAGCCGTCCGAGGGGCAAGATATGACTGGAATAGTCTGGAGGCCAAAGCGAGTCCCTTGCTCGTGTGTAGAAGTGAAAGGTAGAGGAGAGAGGAAATGAATGAACGGATCAACCAAAATGAATGAACACACACGCAGAGAAGCGAACAGGAAAAGGGAGATGAGAAGCAGAAAACAAGACTTCTTGAGAGGAAGGGCGGTCATCTCAACGGGGGCCGGGCAGGGCTTAAATCGCAGCATGATGATCTTCGAACACGGCACCCAGGATGTAAGTTCGACCAGATCCCGGCCCGCGAAGGGAAAGGGGTAAAGGTCTGAGAGGCTCGAAACAATCGGAAAGGCATCACCGTGGTAGGGGTCTCCTGTCACGTCCTTGGTACCCCTGTCCGGCGTCTGGGGAGTCCGCGCCCTGAGTCTTTGCTCATGACTTTGCGAAAGGCGATCCCTGGCCTAGACCACGGAGGTTGGAGCAGGAGGCGACCTGTGACAAGATCGTCTCAGAACGGCGTTTGGCATTTCGCCAAGCCTCTTGTGCACGGACAGTATAAGATAGGATGAAGAGGCCGGGGTAGGGTTTGATGTCCCACGCCTAGGCCTGGAGACCGATGAAGGTTTGGCTAAAAGTGGATGATGAGGCTTGCAGATTCGTAGGATGTCTGGCACAATTGGGTCGTGATTCTGAAAGAGAAATGGCGGTGCCATCTTTCACAGGTCGCTGAGATTTGCAGAAACATGGGGCCAGAACTCGGACCTGACCTGGCGCGCTTAGTCGCTGGGCCTTAATCGCTGCCCCAATCAAGGTATTGGGCCTTAGAAAAACAGGCGCCGCTCGGGATGTTGAACATCCACGCGGCAGCGCGGTGACCAGTAAGGCCCATGGCCCGCTCAACTGTTTCGAGACTCTTGTGTTTCTTGGCTGTTGTCGAGTGTTTCGCCGGCGACTCGAGAAGCACCATCCTTCCCTATCTAGATCTGCAGGGGTGAGCTACCCGCACTGTTTCTCTTCATCCTTTGGGTGTCTTCGTGGCTGCGGTGAAAAGTCGCGCAGAATGCGTTCGAACACACTACCTAAACCTATGCTCATTGGTTCTCAAGCCGAACGCTGTATCCGACTTCCGGCCGGGACATGGTGATGTACCGGGTCCGAGAGACCCACTGTCAACCTCTCGGTTTCCCGCGAGGCTTGAGATCCGAACGGTTGGCAGGAAGATGACAGCAGAGAATCGATGGTCCAGCACGGGCAAGTAAAGCAATGGGGGACGACTGGACCGGTAAATGGGAGGCAGCCGACGGACCCAAGAATGGGGTTCAAGACTGTCCGTGTATGAAACAACTCGCCGGCTTGGCTGGGATGGGAGACTCGTGAGGCGTCACGGGAAGAAGGACTCTCGCGAGTGTTCCTGCGTAATGCCTGCCGCACGTGGGCTGCTCGGCGCACCGCGACGAAGCCACGGACCGTGCAGCTCATCCGATGTCCAGAGCTGGCTGTGGAGGGATCGGATGGCGGAATGCTCCTTGCCATGCCAGAGGGCAGGCGAAAGGGAACGGAAAATCTGCGCGGTTGACACATGCCATGGGCGGTGCTCAGACGTGGAAGTCAGCGGGCCGTGGTGAAAAGTGGGCATTCTGGAACGCGAATTGTCGCAGATGCGAGTTTTGGGCGGCGATCAGGGTTGCAGGGGAAGCTGCAGGCCTGGTCACCACGCTCGGGGTGCCAAGACCTGGAATTTTCCACACCTACCCAGTTCTTCTGATCCCTTATTTTTCGTCAACGAGTCCTCCCCGAGCAGCACCATCAAGTCCTGGGACTTCGAGATGAGAGAATAGGGTATCTTGGTTTCATTTCCCTCGACAAAGCAATAGTAACAACGGAGATTTTAAATGGGAAGTTGTGGCAGTAGTGGTCGACAGCATATCATGTGTCCCCCCGAGCCTGCTGTGCCTGCTGCGCGTGTTGGAGTCCTTGTTGCTTCCCTTCGTAGAGGCCTGTGTAATATCCTAGACGACTTTCAGTCGCTGAAAGAGAGCTTGACGTCTCGGAGTTAACTTACCTGCATAATACCATGACATCAAGAGTTTCTTGAGTTCGTCATCCTGGACTAAGACCTGTTAGCATGAGCTCCTTGCAGCTCGGTGACGGACTGGACAAATGTGGTCCACTCACCCGTCCCCAGCAGCACCTGTGGCGCAGAAGCAGGAGGTCCGCCAGCTTGCATGCCCTCAACCTGAGAGATCTGATCAGTCAGTAAGAGGAACTGTTTCACGCCAAGCTCCGTCGATCTCCCAGATTCTTGTTCCCCAAGTCGACGGCGGTCGAGTCAACCTACCTTCTTTGTGTCCACGGAGCCTTGGGCATCCGAGATTGCCGGGAGCGAAGTTTCGTCACTCTCGTCCATTGGTATCGTCTCATCTATCTCCTCGGCCTCCTCCTGTGCGATAGGTTCGCCCTTCTCGCCTGTTTCAGGCTTGGCATTCTGCTGCGTCCTACTACGCCATCAGCCAGGAGATCATAACTGAGCGCTGGCCAGTTCCTCTTGGGATTGTCTTCCGAATGCCTGCAAGGGCGGAGCTTACGTCTCGTCGGCATCATCGGGATGTCATCGACAGTTCCACCGTTGGCATGGATGCTGTGATACTTCTGCGAGGAGGTGTCAGAGGGACCGTCTTCAAGGTGATGTGCGGTCGTCATTGTTCGGGACTTTCCGTCGCCGACTCACCTTGTATTCCTCAGAGCCTGATTCCACGACTCGACTAATGCCGAGTCGTCCCAGATTTCTTCATGGGTTGGCGCTGTCTCGGAGTCCATTTCGTTCTTTGGGATGAAATGAGTTGCAAAGTTGAAGATATTTTCAGGCACTCACTGGCAGAACTCACGGCCTGCCCACCACAAAAGGGGTTGCCTGGCAATGGCGATTCGAAGGCTTCTCACTCCCCAAACCGACCAAACCCACAACCATTCATGTCTGACCATTTCCCGAATTCAGAACTATCTTGCCCTCCAAATTTCCGCCTAGTTTACAACGACAAGCTGAACCAAGCACAACGCCACGGCTGCCTTCCTTGACCATTACATCGCCTGCGCGCGAATGCCCCACGTTAGGTGGTTTCTCAAAAGACCACGATGTTGGATCACAGCAAACTGACTTTGATTGCCACGGAAAAGTGCAAGACCCATGCTTCTGTCTATCGGAAGAAAAGCATCGATCGGCACCCTGCCGAGCCACTGACACACAAAATTGGGGGTACCTCCGATGAAGACGTCCCGGAATCGGGTCCGCCAAGAGCCCCGCCATGGTCCGACCCCGCCAACATCGACGAAGGCAACCGGCCAGCACCCCGCGCATCCGAAGCTTCTCCCTTGTGGAGGGGCAGATCAATCCACTCAACAACCGTCGACACAGCGGAGCGGCGATCCAGACGCTGGACACCCTGTTCTAGCCCTGCACGAACAGCTTCTGCCATGTCACGCGGGAGCAGCTCGCTCATCGCAGACCCGCTTCTGCCGCGTGTTCACTAGAGCTCCCCGCCTGTCGTTACGTTGAAGCTCGAAGCTTCCTTTCCTTTCCTAGGTATCTAGTTAGCTATCTTATCTACGCGAGCTGCCAACCTGTAACCCTGTGTCGGGAACAAATTCCCGGATCCCAGAACACTGGGCGAGGCAGTCGGTGATCGTCGCTGGTTGTCAAGACACTGTGACGACCCTTGACGGCCAGAGTTTGCCTCGCTTCCTTCTAGCGAGCTGCTGAGGGGCCTGAGTGGGCGATCCGAGAAGCACACGGGGCTCGACCTTTCTCTGCATGCTAGCTGCATCTTGGAGCTTGCCAGCAGCTCCATCGTGTACAAATAAAGAGCAAGCCACCTGGACCATGAGATTCTCCTATCCTGCCTTCACCATCTCCCCAACGCAAAACACCACACGACTGTAACCAGGAACCCACGGCTTTCCTGTCATTCCTTCAAAGGGCTCGAACTGTCCAAGGCTTTTACCTCATTGGCCTTGCGTATCAGTGAAAATGTCCACCGACACCACTCTCAAGGCTTCCGAGGTTGGTCTAACTCAGCCACCATTATACTAGCCGCCCAACAACACACCTCACTCACCAACCAACCGCTGCAGAAGCACTACATCGGCATCGACGTCGGCACCGGTTCTGCGCGCGCCTGCATCATCGACGACGCAACGGGCGAGATCAAGGCGCTCGCCAGCGAGGACATCAAACTCTGGCAGCCGACTCATGGCTATGGCGGCTCCCACTATGTCAGTCCCCCCTTCATCCCACCCATCCACTCCTAGCCAACTAACACCGCCTCCAGGAGCAATCCACAACCGATATCTGGCGCGCCATCACCACCTGCGTACGCGCCGTCCTCTCTTCATCCGCCGTTCCGCCCGCCTCCATCAAAGGCATCGGCTTCGACGCGACCTGCTCCCTGGCCGTCTTCACGCACGATACCAATGAGCCCGTGCCCGTCACGGGCCCAGACTTCTCCAACGCCTCGGGCGAGGACCGCAACGTCATCCTCTGGCTAGACCACCGCCCGCTGGCCGAGACGGAACTGATCAACTCCACCAACCACAAGCTCCTAAAGTACCTGGGTGGCAAGATGAACGTTGAGATGGAGATGCCCAAGGTGCTGTGGCTGAAGAACCACATGCCGGACGAGCTGTTCAAGAGGTGCAAATTCTACGATCTGGTGGATGCGCTGACGCATCTAGCGACGGGCGGGGAGGAGAGGAGCTTTTGCAGTGCCGTGTGTAAGCAGGGCTATGTACCCGTCGGGGTGGACGGGAGCGTCAAGGGGTGGCAGGAGGATTTTTATCGGGCGATTGGGCTGGGGGAGTTGGTGGAAGATGGGTTTGCCAGGGTTGGGGGCGTTGATGGGATGGTGAGTACTTTCTCTTTTTTCTCTTTTTTTTTTTTTCTCTTTCTTTCTTTCATTTTTTTCTGGTGTCGGAGGCTGGGAGCAAGAGGTTGATGGCTAACAGGAAGACAGAATGGGCACTTCCTCAGTGCCGGCGAACTGGTTGGCGGTTTGTGCGAGAAGGCGGCAAAGGACTTTGGGCTGCCGCCCGGGATTGCAGTGGGAAGTGGCGTAATTGATGCGTATGCCGGATGGATTGGGACAGTGGGTGCGAAGGTCAAGCTCGACCCGGACTGCCTGGACGAGTCCGTTGCGCCGAACGACGTGTCGCAGGCTTTCACCCGGTTGGCATCAGTGGCTGGCACATCGACCTGCCACCTGGCCATGTCCCGCGAGCCCGTCTTCGTCCCTGGCGTTTGGGGTCCTTACCGCGACGTCCTAATCCCCGGCTTCTGGATGGCCGAAGGCGGCCAGTCCGCTACCGGCGAGCTGATGAAGCACATGCTCGAAACTCACGCGGCCTACAACGACACCGTCAAGGAAGCCCAAGCCGCAGGCAAGAGCATCTACGACTACCTCAACGACCACCTCCGGCGCCTCGCCGAGCAGAACAGGGCGCCCTCCATCTCGTACCTCGTCCGCCACTTCTTCTTCTACGGCGACCTGTGGGGCAACCGCTCGCCGATCGCCGACCCCAACATGCGCGGGGCGGTGATCGGGCTCAGCAGTGACAAGAGCAAGGACGGCATGGCACTGCTATACTACTCGACCATGGAGTTCATTGCGCTGCAGACGCGGCAGATCGTCGAGACGATGAACGCATCGGGGCACGGCATTAGGAGCATCTTCATGTCGGGCAGCCAGTGCCAGAACGAGATCCTCATGGACCTGATCGCCACGGCGTGCGGCATGCCGGTGCTGATTCCGCGCTATGTCAATGCGGCGGTGGTGCATGGGGCGGCTATGCTGGGGGCCAAGGCGGCGAGCGCGGACGCCGAGGGAAAGACGGAACCGCTGTGGGATATCATGGACCGCATGAGCAAGCCCGGCAAGGTGGTCTGGGCGAAGGGCGATCCGGCGGAGAAGAAGCTGCTGGATGCGAAGTACGAGGTGTTTTTGGACCAGTGCAGGACACAGCAGGAGTATCGGAGGAAGATCGATGAGGCGCTCAAGGGGTCATCGTTGGATGCGGGTGAGGGTCACTGAGTGAGCCCTTGAGGGCTGTGGGCACCTCGGACGCAGGCGTTGAGCTCAGAGGCGGACTGGGACACGGCCATTGTTTTTTCTTTTTTCTTCTTTTCTTTTCTTTTTCTTTTCTTTTCCTTTCCTTTCCTTTTCTTTTCTTTTCCTTCCTTTCCTTTCTTTTCTTTTATTTTTTGTTGCAACTAGACAGCCACGTTAGCAATGAGAAGGAATGATCTGAAATGATAGTGGTAGCTATTGTCGGCGCCGATCGAGCGCCCTTTACGCAGTAAACTGCCCTGTAACACTGCCTGGGATAGTGTTGAGTTTCGTTGAATCTGTTCATGTCACAGTGAATAAACAGACGCTGATTGGCCGGGAAACAGCTCCCAGTGGTGCGTGTGGCCCCTGCTGGCTGCCCCACATATCTCCCAAGCAGGCGCGTTCAAGCCTTTTTGGCAGCGTTCGGCCCCAGTCAGGGAAACACCAAAATTCCAGGCCACAGTCGACTTCGGCGGACGCGTAAAGTTCCGCGCGCGATATCTGCGGTGATCAGTGAGCATCCCGGAAATTGTCACACACCGCATAGCCACAATGTTCATGGGCAAGGGGACGCCCGCGACGGCGACGTCGACGGGGTCATTGGCCACGCCGAGTCTGTTTGGCAACACGGCAAACACCAACACAACAACCCCCGGGGCACCACCGGCAACAGCATTTTCGGCACGTCGACAACAGGAAGCTCTCTTCGGGAACACGACCACCGGTGCGACGACCACTTCCACCCAGCAGCCAGCATCGACGGGCTTTGGCTCCTCCCTCTTCGGCACCTCGACGACCACACCGAAAACATCGCTCTTCGGCGGCAATGCGGCCTCAACAGCGACCACACAGCCCGCAGCCGGCAACAGCATCTTTGGCAGCACTCTAGGCCTAGGCGGCTCGACGGCGACGACGCCCAACCCGCGGCGGGCAACAGCATCTTTGGCAGCACCCTGGGTTTGGGTGCCTCGACAGCGACGACGACCCAGCCAGCTGCCGGCGCGAGCCTTTCGCCTCTACCGCACCTACCAGAGGTGGTTTGGGTTTCAATCTAGGCCTGGGCAACACGACCGCACGAACGTCGCCGCTTCGACGAACCTGCCCCAACAACAGCAAACCCAACAGTCTGCGCTGCCCACCGGTGCCCTCTTCGAGCCTTTTGGCCAAGAATAAGAAACAAGCCGAGGGTGAGACGGCTCTAGGCGAGCTCCCATCACTCCAGCTCGGCCTCGGCGACCTGCGCCAGCGCCTCAAGAAGCTTGGTCCCTCGCAAGACCGGCCCCTCGAACACGGCAAAGCGCACTACTTCCTCGCCGCGTCAGGTGTCGACCCCGGCGCGGCGGTGCGTGACCTCGGCGCATTCGGTCTCCAGGCAAGAGAACGGGGTGCTGCTGCCGGCCGGCTGGCTTTGGCGGTGGTATCGGTGAGGTGGACGTCGAGACATACCTTTCGAATCTCCAGACCAAGACAACACTGAGCATGATTGCCGACGGGCTGGAGCGGTCGGTGCGCGACTTTGACTCGTTCCTCGAGGAGAACGTCACCATGGAGTGGGAGGCGCAGCGCAAGCGGATCTACGAGCACTTCGGCATCAAGCCCAGGGAGGATCTGCGCTCGACCGCACAGGCTGCCGCCGCTCGTGCCTCCACGCCGGCGAAGGAGGGTCAGGGTACTTTTGGTCGGTCGAGGCGCAAGGTTAGTCAAGCTGCCGGCGGGGAGCGTCCCAGCCAGCGGGCGAGCGTGCTGGGTCGGTCGGCGATGCAGAGATCTGTCATCGGCACGCCGAGCCGGATCGGAGCGCACGCGCCCGAGTTCACGGACGTGGAGGCTCGCAAGGAGGGGGCTGGATCGCTGAACGGCGGTGGTTCGATGGATGACCGGTTCTTGCGCGAGAAGCAGGGCAAGCTGGCCGACAAGATCCACCAGTTCAACGACTTCCGGCAGCGTGGGCTGCCTGTGTACATCTGCAGCGACTTGGCGGAGCTAGAGTCCAAATCGGGAGACCGCCACGGGCCGCATATTGTTGAGGCGTACAAGGCGATGATGGAGATTGTTGGAGAGCACCCCGAGTCTGAGGAGACGCCCCGGGAGCGACAGTTCGCCAAGCTCTACCTGGATCCGAACCCTCAGTCACAGAACGCGGTCGCGATGCGGAAGCAAATCCTCAACGGGGCTAATGCCTTCCTGGAGAAGCAGTTCTGGAATGAGGTCAACTCGCTCATCGCTAAGTACCCTCAAGACGCCAACCTGGGAGGCTTGCCCGACGTGGTCAGCAAAATCAAAGCGTACATCCGGCTCCGCATCGCCCGGAAGACGCTTGTTCCTGACAATGTCGACCTCCAGCAGGCCAACGGCGAGTACATTTGGGCCATTGTCTTCTATCTCCTGCGCGCGGGCTTCGTCAACGAGGCGGCGCAGTACGTCAACAGCAATCAGAACCAGTTCCGCAGCATCGACCGCACCTTCTCAGGCTACATCAACAGCTACGCGTCGAGCGAAGAGCGCCGCTCAAGCGCCAGATGCAGGACCGCTGCACGAGCGAGTACAACCAGCGGATTCGTAACGCCCCTGAAGGCTCCATCGACCCCTTCCGCATGGCCTGCTACAAGATTATCGGCCGCTGCGACCTCAGTAACCGGAGCTTGGAGGGGCTGCAGACAGATGTCAACGATTGGATCTGGCTGCAGTTCAACCTCGCTCGCGAGACGGACCGGTCCCTGGAGCTGGCGGGCGAGTCGTACGGCCTCACCGAGCTCCAGGCCAGCATCCGCGAGATCGGCCCAAGCACTTCCCCAAGACGCCCGCCGAGGACACTAACGGCAGCTTCGGCATGTTCTTCTACCTGCAAGTGCTCTCGGGCATGTTCGAGCAGGCCATCGCCTACCTGTACCCCTTCTCGTACGTCGACGCCGTGCACTTCGCCATCGCGCTTACCTACTACGGACTTCTGCGCGCCGCCGACGCGCAGTCGGCTGGCAACGAGCTGCTCTCGCACAACACGCGCAGCCAACCACAGATCAACTTTGGCCGCATGCTCGGCTACTACACGCGCGACTTCCGCGCGGCCAACGCCGCTGCCGCGGTGGACTACCTGGTGCTCATCTGCCTCAACGCCGACGAGGCCGGCGGCCAGCAGCAGGCCGCGCTCTGCACGAGGCGCTGCGCGAGCTGGTGCTTGAGTCGCGCGAGTTCAGCCGCCTGATTGGCGACATCAAGCCCGACGGGCAGCGCATCAAGGGCGTCATTGAGGAGCGCGGCTCGCTGATCGCGTTGGGCCAGGAGGACGATTTCATCCGCGCTATCACCCTGCAGGCGGCCGGCTTCGCCGATGACAACGGCCGGACGACGGATGCAGTGCTGCTGTATCATCTGGCCGAGGACTATGACACGGTGGTTTCCATCGTCAGCCGGGCGCTCAGCGAGGCGATCTCGCTGGAGATTGGCGAGGATCCGATGCGGTTGGTGCCAGTCAAGCCGAGGGTGGAGGCTGGTGGTGCGGAGGCCGAGGCGCAGGCTGGCAGCAGCTTGAGCCTGGCGGCGATTGATGATCCCGTCGAGTGGCCAAGACCATGATGACCATGTACGAGCGCGACCACATGTTCTGGCAGAAGATTCGGGATCCGAACAGGGTGGCCTGCACAGTGCTGCTGCAGATGAGCGACATCAAGAGCCTGGTCGAGGCGGCAAGTGGCCGCAGTGTCTTGATGTGGGTTTTCTTCTTTTACCCATCCACCCTCTTCCTTGTATGATGCTGACAGGAGATAACAATAACAGAAAATTCGCGCCCTCGAAATCCTCCCCCTCACCGCCCGCGGCGACCCGAGCATCCGCAGCTATGCCGCCCGTTTCTCGACGCTGTCGCAGCCCGTGGCTATCAACGTGCCGAACCTGCTCATGTGGGACCGTCATCTGCTGCACCCGGCAGCGCGAGAGGCTCATGAGCGGCCAGTTCAGCGGCAACGAGTCGACGGCGCGCCTCATGATTGACGAGCTCAAGCAGATGAGTGTCGATCTGACGGCGTATACCAGCCAGCTGAGGTACAGGCTGCCGCCACATCTACATGAGGCGCTGGCGAGGGCGTCAGCGGATTGAGCGAGGGAGGTCATAGGATCTGAAAGAGGATGGATAATGTGGTCGGAGCGACGGGAATGTGTTCACCCTGAGATATGGATGCGTTGTTTGACACTGGGCCTGGACTCATCATAATGCGTCGCTTGTAGAACTGAGTATGAATAAATAGACCATCTGTTGGGATAACATTAGTTCTTATTCCATATTTGTTCCTACCCCTGAGTGGTCTCTTCGAACATGCATCGAGCCTCTGCTTCAACTGAACGACAGGGTGTGTTCAAGATATCCTACCCCTGCCGCACACATGACTCGAGCCCCTCGCCTCCATCTCTCGGTCTTGAGTCGGCGTCCCCCTCAGCAATTTCTGCTCCGCCTTTTTCGCTTCCAGCTGCCGCGCCAAACCACAGCACAGCCCGATTCACAGCACCCGGAACAAGGGGGAAGGCGGGGGTCAGCACACGCACGCAGGCGCCCCGGAACGGTTGGGTTGTTGTGTCCCCTTGCAGGGAAATTATTAAGCACTACCATCGCTGCTGGTACTTTTGGTTGGCTCTGTGTTAGGGGACCAATTCCCACCCCATGGCGTCTTCGTCCTTGCCCGTGACGACAACTCCTCCAGCTCTCGATGCAATACCAGCAGACCCCCACCAGCAGCAGCAACAACAACAACAACAAGAAGCGAGGTCCCTTGTGGCAACTGCCCCTGGCGGTTTCAGCAACAGGAGAAGTAACGACACGTCCAGGAACCCCGGACAGGGTCACAAACGCGGCCACAGCGCGGCGGCGTTCGTAGATGGTGTCGGTGGTGGCCCTGCTGCGGCGGACGGAGGGACTGGGCATCCTGAGTCGGCAGCAGACCACACCACGCATGGGTCGCCGCCGTCCTCTTTAACCCTACCCCAAGTTAAGGGCGATGACACCCCCGGTCGTTCAACTGCCGACACGCCAGACAGCACCGACACCGGCAATGGCTCGTCTAACAAGAAGCGCAAAACCGGCCGCGGATCGCGCGGCGTGGCCAACCTGACGCCGGAGCAGTTGGAGCGGAAACGGCGAATGGTGAGTGAAAATGAAAGTGAAAGTGAGAGTGGGAATGAAAGTGGGGGCGCGGGAACCCGGCCCCGGAGCCCGGGGCTCGGCATGGGTCCCGGAGGCCAGGCATGGACCGGGGGGGTCCTCGTCTACCTGGGAGTATCGGATCAGACCGGGGATAGTGGCTGACACGAGGATACAGACCGCGAAGCACAGCGTGCGATCCGTGAACGCCAGCGGCTGCGGACGGAGCAGTACGAGCGCGAGATCGCAGAGCTCAAGTCGAAGCAGCCGTATCAGGAACTGCAGGGGGTGCTGAGGCAGAAGGAGGCGGTTGAGGCCGAGCTGGCGGATGTGAAGAGGTGTATGGCGGCGATTATGGCCATGATCCAGCCGATTGTTGGGGGGAGGGATGATGGTATGTGAATCTTTCCGTCGTGGCCATGGTCAGTTCAGGGACTAACAATGCGCAGTTGACTGCTGCTCTCCCGGCCAGAGCACCTCCTTCCATCCACAACCAGCCCCCACGGCACCGACGACCCACAATCCCGGGTCAACACCGACGAGTGCCCCTTCCCCGGTGTCCGTTGGGACTCACCACGGCCGGTGGCAGAGCAGCTTGTCCCCTGTGGCAACTCCGGTGGGCTTCGACGGCGGGCAGCCGTCGCCGGAGCTGGGCCTGCTTCACCAGCAGCGCCACGACCTTGCCCACGGTTTGGATCTCGGGACAGATCGACTAGGCCTCGACTTCCTCGTCGACCCGAGCCTCAAGATCGCCCGCATCCAAAATGGCATCAACGGCGCCCAGGACTCCCCACAATACCGCCACGTGCCCATGAAGCATGACTGGACAGCCGCCATCTCCATGATTCCAGGCATGCAGGGCCCGACACCGACCCAGGCCCATCCGCAATCCCAAACCCCCATCTACATCACACACCAGCAACTACCACCCGTCACCACAAACGCACCCAGCCTCCCCCCTCCACCCTACCCCTTCTCCCCAGCAACAACCTCCACCACCACCACCAATACTACTACTTCCACAGCCAACCCCGCCCTCGACACCCCCCTCTTCACGCTTCTCCCCCGCAACTGCCCCCCAACCTGCCCACTGGACTCCCTCCTCCTGGACTTCCTCGCCGAGCGGCGGCAGCGCGCCGCCGAAGGCCTGCCGCAGCACGAGATCGAGGGGCCGCGGTATCCGTCCGTGTCCTCCCTCCTGAACCCGACCGTGTCGCTGTACTCGCACCCGCTGTCCAAGTGTTCACGGACATCCTTGCGCGGTTCCCGGACCTTCACACGCTGCCGGAGCGGGTGGCGGTGCTGTACATGATGTTCCTGCTGATGCGCTGGCAGGTGTCGCCAACCGAGGAGAACTACGTGCGGTTGCCGGCGTGGTTCCGGCCGGTGCGGGGCCAGATCGAGCGGGAGCACCCACGTGGTACGACCACCTGCCGTTCCCGCGGATGCGCGAGAAGCTGTGTGCGCGAGTACGAGCCAGGCGGGTTTCCCTTTGAGAACTTCTTCATCCCCTTCACGACGACGCTGAGCGTGAACTGGCCATACGAGGACGCGTACGTGCTGCTGGCGAGCCCGAACGGGGAGGAGTTGATGATCAACCCCGTGTTCGAGCAGCATCTGAGGATGCTGGAGAATTGGACTTTGGGAGAGGCCTTTGAGAGGGCGTTTCCGGGGTTGGCTGGGTGTTTTAATTTGAAGAGAGGGAGTTGATGGGTGGGGGTGGCAAAGAGAGGTCAGCTGGGGATGGTGGTATATACAGTGAACAAGGGCATCTATCAACTGAGATGGGTTATGGATTGAGGAGTTGGATGGTAACAGGAAGATTCATGCATCCTGGCGGATGGACGTATCAACTTGTAATACGTTCTACAGCAGTCTGAATACCGGTTGGTTAGTACTTAATACGCAGGGCGTTTCAACGGCCCACTGGCGGGCGCCAGAGGCCTTTTAGCATCATCAACATCATTACTCGCCGTTGTTCGGCTCTTCTACCCTGTTACATACCTCCACCGCCTTATCAGGCCCAAAAGGAGTACTTCCTCAGACAGGCCCCCCCCCAACGAACAGACTAGGATGCTTATCGCCCGGCAGCGTCTGCCACACCAAGCTCTTGACCACACCCCCACAGCCCTGATCTTATCCACATCGCCCCCATTATCCTGGTCCCATCCTGCAGCGAGTACAGCCCGACCGTGTCATCGTCATGGGCCGCCGCCACGATGCCGCTGCCATATCCCGGCTCCGTTAGCACGTCCCAGCCGATCTGGATGTGAGCGAGGTTGCGGTAGGAAGGGAAATCCAGTATCGGACGGGTTGTGTTGCACATCCATCGTTGGGGATGCCCGCTCCCGTCACCTTCTTGTAATATGTGTTGTTGTCGCTGTTGCTGGTAACGGACGTCGTACAGGCACATGGCATTCCTTGGTCCCGCGGCAAGGACACTGTATGGCCCTATCGACTTGACGTGCGCAACGCTACTAACATGTTTGAACGTGTTTCTCTTAGGCGACCACTGCTCTGGCGCGGCGCGCAGGTCGAGAATGCAGACGTGCCCTGACCGTGTGCCGGCTAGGACCACCTCGGCCGGGTTCTGGGAGAGGAAGTCGAGAGATAGGACGTCACCTTGCCAGGGAGGGGCGTTGGTCTCGCGGGCGTTTTGTCGTCGCTTTCCTTTGGGCCGTGGACGGTTCAACGCAGGGGTCGCAACCCATGTCACGTTGTTGTCTTGGACCTTGACGATACCTTTGTCGGTGCCCGCTATGCAGGTAAGTCGCGAACTTGAGGGGCGGGTTGTAACGCGTAGATGCAGTCAGTATGGGGGACGTGAACGCTTGAATCGTGGGCAAGGAGGACATTGTTGGCTATGAAGCGGGTAAGCGAAGGTTAGCAGCTGCACAGCGGCCACGGGCAGACATTGTCAGAGAAGATGAACATACCTGTCGTCTGTTCCATTGCACCAGGCGTAGACTGCCGGATAGTGCACTCATGTTGGCCGTAATGGCACGCCACGAGCAGTCTGGAGGACGGCTCATGGAACTTGATGGACGAAATGGCCGGTTCGAAGTTAATAGGATGTAGGGGCAGAAAACTGACGCGGGAGTATCGCTCAGCGGCGTTCTGAAAGTTGATGCTGCGGCTGTTAGCATCACCCGGAAAATCAGGAAGTCCAACCTCACCGATCCTCCTCATCTCTGGGAAGATACGAGACCGTGAGACGCCGCCCCTCCACCACGGCGTAAGCAAGGCCCAGCCTGTCCTGACTCCCAGCGCCACCAACCCACATCGTCGATATCATTGGCCCCTGTCGCACCAGCTCAGGACATAAATTCACCTCCCCTTTCCCCTTCAACCCACCAGCCCATGCCCTACCCGCCGTCTCCTTTGTAGACAGTGCTCTCCCACTCCCACAGACTTGTCCAATCTCCTTAGCCAACAAACCCCCCATCAACGGCACTTCTCCCTCCTTCAATATTCTCGCCCTTTTCACCCTCCCAACTTCTCTCCTCGCCCGCTCCTCCTTGGCCTTGGCTACATTCTCCTCGACGGCCCGCCGTTTGACATTCTGCGACGACCAGACGGCGGCGGATGGCGCCGTCGAGGTGGCCTCGATGCGAAAGTACTTGCGTTTGACGCTGTCTGGGGGACAGTCAATCAGTCACACAACGAACAATTACTGACGGGGAAGACAGGAGGGAAAGGACTGACCGTAGTAGTACCCCGGTATTTCACGGTTCATCGTGTCGGATGGTCAGGTTTGACGAGGGGTGCGAATCTTTTCAACAACTGGCAGCGCAAATAGCTACGAGGACTTGCATGTGCTGGTGGGAAACGGTGTCGAACAGCAGTCCGTCTTCGACGACAGTCAGCCTCGAATCCCCGAGTTCGAGGGGGGTAGAGAGAGAGACGCACCCGAAGCCGCTCAATCCCTCACCGCCCCGGCTGCACACTGCACGGCGCACAAAACCCGTAACGGGCCTCAACTGCAGGTACTGAATCACAAGATCCAGAGCCGACGTTCTGCCGTCTCTTCCACCTCCTCGGAGATCGTGCGACGCGTAGTCGCAGAGGCGTGATGTTGCTGCTGCAGCTTCTGCTGCTGCCAATGGGTCGTGGCAGTCCGCTGTGATGACACCCCGCCCCTGGCTGACGACCGTCTCGGTGTGACCACTGACGGTCCGCCTGTGATGTCCGATATCGAGGCTGCTGCGCTTTGCTGCTTCTTGCTTGCTGCTTGCCGTTCCCGACGTCGGCGATGGCGACAGCAGCTTCCACTGCCTGATCACCGCGTCGTCCACTCCGCCACGATGCGCGATGCAAGAGATGCTGGTATCGACCCCGCTGTCCAGAACACTCGAGGTACAGCCTTGCCGAGATGCCCGACCAAGTCACCCGATGCTGCTGCTGCTACTGCTGTGTCCAGATCGCATCCCTCTCTGCAAACCAGGCCAGCTCCACGCCCCCTTCCCCTTCCTTCCTCAACCTTCCTTCGCCTTCCTTGCACGCCGTATCCTCACAACTCCCGCGTTGGCCTCAACCCAGCAGCCAGTCAGCTAGCCAGCCAGCCAGCCAGCCAGCCAAGCCGAATAGCAGCACCAGAGAGGGCTTCACCCAACTCCGACTCCGAATCCTTGCAAGGCCAACAAACACGTAGACAAGCCCGAAACCTGCACCCGAAAGAAAAAAAAAAAAAAACGGGAAAGAGGGGGGGGGGGGGGGGGGGGGCGGGACTAGCACCCCCAGCTGATACCGTTGGCTCGACAAGAAAGCCTTGTGATAATAAGCAAGTAGTAGAGGAGGATCGTGAACAACTTGGCAAGGCCCACGGGCATGTACCTATCTCGGTGCGTATCTTATGGAAGTCGATCGTCGAAGTGTCGGATGCCCCCCGGTTGATGCAGTGTCGTGGGTGGCGGGCTGTGGACAGATGGATACAGCTGGCTTGGTAATAGGTCGGTACACGGAGTACTTCGTACCTTTGGGGGCTTTGGTTCAGGAAGGATGATCAGAGGTGAAAACTTTTGTTGCGCACAGGATTCTGTGCAGAACCAAATGTGCAGTCGGAGACAAAGAGGGAAAGCAAAGGTGCCTCTGACACTGGGGATGGAATGGAAATTTTTTTTTTTTTTTTTTTTTTTTTTTTTTTTTTTTTTTTTTTTTTTTTTTTTGGCTTTTGCAGTGGGAAAGCGGCCGAGGCCAGTGCTCAGAGGAGCAAACTACCCTGGCTTCTCTCCGATGCCAACACCAGAAGAACCCCTTAACAATGTCACAGTCACATCTTGTTATACAAGACATTATTTTTACTGTTTATTAGATTGTCTAGAGAAATCGGGGTGGTTCTAGCCCCCTTCATACCAAAGTCCCATGCAAGACGATGATCACGAAAATAGAAACAAAATCTCGACCGTTCATGTCTATCTAGCAAAACCCCGCGGTCGAGTTTTTCGCTGCATGCCAACTAGGGCAAACCAACAACATGCTTGACGCCGTGTGTGCTTCCAAAGACAAAACGACGCCGGGTATCGCGACCGGAAACCGCTTACTGCGACTTCTCGTGCTGCGTCGAGACACGCTGCAGCGAAACGACAAAGTCCTCCAGGGAGCGCTGCTTCTGGCTGCCCTTGATCGACTTGCCGTGCATGAGGTTGTCGAAGCCGACGCTGTCCTGCAGCATGTAGTAGAGACCACCCATGATGCAGAAGATGCCGAACGAGAACACCCAGATACGGACGACGGCAACGATCGAGGTCTGCTGGTTGCCCTCGAACCAACCGAAGATGGTGAAGAGCGTAGCGACAATGTCGACGACCAGGACGGCGCCGGCAAGCTGCCACGAGGGGAGCGAGGACCAGAAGGGACCGTTGGCACTAGATACGCATTAGCATCAACTGTTTCATTCGACTTTATACACGACAAAAAGACATACCGAGTGATGAAGATGAGCCAGTTCTCAGTGAGCGAGATCTGGAGGAACACGACCTCGTCCATGTTACCGAAGTTCTGGACGATACCGCCGTTCGGGCCGTGCGCGTACATGGTCGTGACCGTAATCCAGGTGCCGATAGCGAGGACAATGCCGAGCAGGACGGACATGCCCCAGAGCTTGGGCAGGTTCCACTTGACGGGCGTCTTGCTGTAGGGAGCGTTGTCGTAGGCGATGGCCAGGGTGGCGACATCAGCGAAAATGGCGATGAAGACGACGAGCTCGATGTTCAGCGACCGGTTGAGGATGGCAATCCAGAGACCAAGGTAGATCTCAAGGTGGATCGACAGGGCGATACGGTAGACGACGTAGGCGTACATGCGGTGGAAAATCTGGCGCGAAGTCTTGAGAGCGTCGATGATGGCACCGAGACCAGGAGCAAGGAAGACGATATCGGCGGCAGAGCGGGCAGCGTCCGAGGCACCCTCGACGGCAATACCAGTATCGGCCTTCTTGAGGGAGGGAGCGTCGTTGACACCGTCACCAGTCATGGCAACGAGGTAGCCACGCTGCTGCAGGATCTCGACAACGTTGTACTTGTGCTGGGGGAACACCTCGGCGAAACCATCGGCAGCCTCGACGAAGTCGTAGACCTCAGAGCCCGGCATGTCACCGCCGCCACCGAGACCGAGGCGCTCAGCGTTGTAGACGTTGTGCCGAGACCGAGCTGGCGGGAAGTCTCACGAGCGATGCCGACGGCATCACCAGTAAGCATCTTGATGGACAGACCGAGAGACTTAGCCTCGTTGATGGTGCGGGCGGTATCGTGACGCGGGGTCGGAGCAAGGCATGATGCCGAGAATCTCCCAAGCACCCTCACCACCTTGCGGGCGACACCGAGCGAGCGGAAACCACGGGTGGCGAACTCAGCGACCTTGTTCTTGTACGCCTGGTCGACCTCCTCGGGGATGGGGTGATCCTCCTCGACGGTCTTCAGACGAACAGAGGAGCACCCTTGACGCAGTTGATGCGCTCGCCTTGGGAGAGAGGACGACAGCGGTGACCTTCTTGGAGACGGGGTCGAAGGGGTGGAACTCGAGGACCTTGTACTTGCTGAGGACCGACTTGGCGCGGGATAGTAGGCGAGCGACTTGAGGAAGGCCTTGTCGATGGCATCCATACCCTTCTTCTTGCGAGAGGCGGCAAGCAAGCAGTGAGCATGAGGTCCTCGGGTCGACACCCTGGACGGGTAGGGCTCAGAGAGAGAGAGCTTGTTCTTGTGAGGGTACCGGTCTTGTCGGAGCAGAGAATCTCGACACCAGCAAGGGACTCAATGGCGGAGAGCTTGGACGATAGCCTTCTTCTTGGCGAGGTAGGCAGCACCAACAGCCATGGTGGTGGTGACGACGGCAGGGAGACCGACGGGGACACCGACGATGGTAATGGCCAGAGTGAACTCGAGGATCTGGACGATGGGTTCGAGCGGTAGAAGCTGGAAACCCAGACGACCAAGTTGGTCAGAATGACGAGAACCAGGAGGATGGTGCCGATGCCGTTGAGACCTCAGTGAAGTGACCGGTGCCGGCGCTGGCGCGTTGACGAGGGCAGCAGCGCGACCGACGAAGGTGTTGTCACCGGTGGCAGTGATGACGAGGAAGGCCTCGCCACGCTTGACAGCCGAGGAAGCATAGCACTGGTCGCCCTTGTGCTTCTCAACAGCGAGAGACTCGCCGTGATGGCAGACTGGTCAACCTGGAGGAAGGCATCGTCGGTAACGATGCGGCCATCGGCGGGGATGATGGTACCCTCCTCGACCTGCAGGATATCGCCGGAACGACTTCGGGGGCCTCAACCTCCTTCAGAGTACCGTCACGGAGAACGACAGCCTTGAGAGCGAGAGTCCTGACTTGGGTTAGTCGTTTGCTCAGTATTTGAACTCGTCAGAATGTGACTCACTTCTTGAGCTCGTCGACGATGGAACCAGCCTGGTATTCCTGGACGAAACCGACGACAGCGTTGAGAAGCAGCAGACCGAGATGACACCGAAATCGACCCAGTCCTCAAGACCAGCAGCCACTGTGTAGACGCGTTAGTAAGATAGTCACTAGATTCATTGGTGTTGCGCTGCGCTTGGCGTCCCCCGCCCCCCCAAAAACACATGCGCGTCGTTAGCCACATAGGAAAAATGCCCGTTTCGGGTGTTTCGCAATGTAGCCTCTGGCAGTAATGCGTGGGGTGACGTCGAGAGACCAGTTGAGAAGGGGATACATACAGACAGCGGCAGCCTAGTGAGCGGAGCAGGTAGCATGAATGTTTGGGCGACTGTGGGGAAATGTTTCGTTTCGAGTGCGTGCCCGAGCACCGCGCCTCGCGGGCTGTGACGTACCTCCATGACGAACTGGATAGGACCGACGAAGAAGCCGAGGAACTTGAGAAGCAGGTTCTCCTTCTCCTCCCTGAGAGTCATCAAGTTAGCACCCGTGACCCGATTGACGGCGAACCCAACGCAGCCGACGCGTCTTGTGAAACGCCGCCTGCGAGTTGGCAAAGCAAACCACGTACTTCATCTGATTGAGACCATATTTCCGGCGACGCTGGAGGACCTCCTCCGAGGTAAGACCAACACGTGTATCAGTCTGGAGCATGTCCTCGGGACAACGCGCGCACCGCCGGGGGCGACATCCTCCTCCTCCTCGAACTGGTGACGCAATCCGTTAGCATCGTGCAGAAAACATGTGCTTTGATGACGGGTGACGTTGACACCAGCTCGCCGGGCGGAGAGAAGAGCCCAATTGAAGCTGGTGGCCGCGACCACCAATGGATAGCGAATAGGATGGATGCGGGCAGCAACTTACGGCACCATGGCCATCCTGGCTCTGGAGGTCATCGATCAGGGCGTCGATGTCCTCATCTTCCTCCTCGTCCTCCTCGACCCGCGCCTTGGCAGGGACGTGGTGGGCCTCCTTCTCGTCAAACTTTCCGCTCTCAATGTTGGTCGACAGCGCCGGGGCGCCGGTGGTCGAGTGTTCGGCCATTGGCGCGGTGGTTGCGGCAGATGAAGCTCTGCGCGGGGCTGACGGTATCGACTAGAGTAGTAGTCGGCGCTCGATCGGGCGCTCGTTGATTAAAGGGTGAAAGGTGATCAATCGGTAGGGTGGTTGTTGTAGGTTTGTTTGAGCAACGCGTTCCACGCGCGAAATTAGGTTATGGGCGAGGAATTTTGTGGGTGGTTGATGACCTCAATTAGGTATTGCGGGTTTTTGAGCGTTCGAGAGCTGAGAGAGGAAACGAAGATTGAGAGAGGGGCGGACTCGAGAGGAAGAAAGCGAGACCTCACGTCGAAGGGAGGTTTAAAAGGACCTTCGTGCGTAAAGAGGAAAGGGAAGGAAAGAGGACTGGGAGCGAATGGGTGTGGGAGGTGGCCCTTATGAATAATTTGGTCACGGGCTGGCAAATGCAGGCGAGCCTCGAGTGGGAAGGTTCCCGTTTGACTGTTGCTGTTCGGCCCACGCCCCAAAATCTCAACTCACTTCCGGAAATGCACCTAGTCCCTGTACGTGTCGGCCAAAACGCTGCCTTTCCTGCAAGACGCACGGCGCGGGATTGTCTCTCGAAGCGACGCTTCCCATGCCCGACAAGGTTGGCCACTGGAGAGGGGTGGAACCTCCGTCTTGCGCCGAACAATGGGCACCCGGGCAAAGGCGGCGCTGATGCGAGTCGAGCATCTCCCTGGACCACAGTATGCGCCTGCATACGCACGGTGGTACCGCGGAGGCTCCCAGTCTCAGACGTGGTATGCAATCGGCACTAGATCGGGCAGTTCTCCGCCTCAATTCACACGGTGCGCTCCCGGAAGTCGATGTGTGGATGAGACCCCAAGCATTTGGGGCAGGCAGGTACCCTTGCCGCCAGGGAAACAAGTGGGCCCGCTGCGTGCAGGTCGCAATGATGCCGGCCGTGACCTGGACCGTGCAATCCGAGCAAGTACCTCGCACCCCACAGCTTGCTTGGCTGGCCTGCGAGCGCTTCGCCCGCCTGGTACTTCGATGAACCTGCCGTCCGAAGTACCGCCAGATCAACCCAGTCTGCGGGATTTTCTGGCTTCTGCGCTCGTTGAGCCTGCCATTGCCCTTCAACCCGCGTATCTCGCCCGAGGCGGTTACCGATTGCAATTGGCACATCATACAAAGTACAGGCGTAGAACAGAATTTACATGACGATGCGGTGTGAGTTTGAATTTTTACTCGCTCCCTTGAAGCGAGAGCGCGGTGGGGAGCGAGTAATTGCCGCGGGCTGAAGTTGATTGGCCTGGCATTAAGAGCGCGGCCCGCGTCCAGAACATCATGAAGTTTCCCGCCGTTCAAGCGAGCGGCAAAGGGATGCCTGCGAAGGCTCTGCCACGAGCTGCGACGTTTCTGGTTGAAACCGCACAGACGGAGAACTGACATGCTGGTGGTTGTGCGGCTGTTCGTCATGGAAGCCGGAGGCGAGGGAATCCATGCAAAAGTTGCATCGCTATGACAAGCCCTCTCGGCGAACCTCACCTTGCCGCTCTGCTACTGGTCGTTGAAATTGCATCCCTGCCAGTAAACAGCGGCAGTGGTTTCAAGAAAACAAACCTTGGTCACGCACGGTGCACCGACAGGAACAGCACCAAACTATACGATACTGTTGGCGACCACGAACCACCTCATCCAACGCACCGGAGGCTCGGCAGCCATTGCGGTGTGAGGGTGAGGAGAGGAGTGGCTCTCGCTCTCGCTCGCCCTCGTCCTTCGCGATGGCAGCACGGCCGGAGCGGACGTGAGCCAATGTCAGGGTCCCCGCGAGTCTGACTGATGAAGTGTGGAGACGGGACGTTCACTCATCCACGGAGGATGGGGCAACGAGCCATTTGTTTGTCGCTCAATCTGGACAGACCGGAGGATTGGTTGCACTCCATGCCTCCTGACTGCAAAAGGCAAGCCGCCACCGAGCCCGCTCACTTCCAATAACACCTGGCGCTGTCTGCAACCATGCCTCCCCGTCGTCGCGGACTGACAATTGGGAGATAAAACGAGCCACGGCGTCAATGGCAAATTCCCGCAACTCCTCGCCCCCTCGCCTCCCCGGAACGCCGATGCCGCCGCCTGTTTCGTCCGTCTTAGGGCCGGCCTGAAAATGGGAGTGTCAAAAGGCAATCCGGCCGCGCAAAAAAACAGGATCGGCCGAAGCAGCGGAAGTGCCGAGGGTGTGACCACTGGCACTACGTCATTCCCGGTCCCCCCAGCCCAGCCAGAGAGCAGCCATGGAGCGAGCCACAAGCTGTTCGGATGGGGGAAGTTTTCACTTGGCCAGCCGGCCATTCCGGAGAGTCACATCAGGAAAACATTTTTTGCAAGTGATATTCCGCCATCTCCTGTCTATCGAATTTTTTCTGTAGAACGGATTTCCCGATCGTATGGGCGCGAGAGGAAAAATCGATTCCCTGCCCCGTCTCACGTTTTGTCGCCTTCAATGCTAGGGCAGCCTTGCCCTCCAAACCAACCCCAGGCCGACGACCTGTCGACAAGGACCCCCTCCAAGCGCCGCACAGTGAGTGGTCAAGTGGTGGCGGGTGTGGCTGCACTCCGAGTCGTGGCACCCAAACCAAGCTTGAACGACGAGCCAAGAGAATCGTTCTCGTTGGGAGAGTTATTGCGGACGAGCCGGCAGGGGATGTCCTCGAGAAGCAATCAAAGTAACATCAACAGGCGAGACAGGATGAAAGGAACAGGCAGGTAAGCGGGCAACCAGCCAAGCAGCGTGGGGGAGGAGGCCGATCGAGATTCGAGACTCTCTTGGTCGGCGCCGGGGAATGCCGATTCGGGGAATTGAAGTTCACCAAGACTTCTGCGCCGTCTTGGGTGCGACAACGCCCAGACTTATAGATTTGACAGGCACGCACACAGCTAGCTTGGCATTTCTGCGTGAGATTGCGATCTGAACACACAAACACAAGACTCCAGGATGCTTATCAAGACCTCTAACTGGCTGTGCCTGTCAAATTGCCGTCTCGTCGATCTTCAATAACCGCGGTCAAACACATGCGTGGCATGCTGTGTCCCGGCGAGTGGCAGGCTGATGACTCCGGTGCTTCTCCGGTGCCGAGATATCGACAAGAATGCTTTTGATTTCTTCTCTAACTATCTGCAGCCATCGGATGTCCCAGCTCTGTTATTCGGCGAGGCGCGTGTCTCCTGTGTAAGACGATCAGTTTCTGCCTCTGCCCCTGCCCCTACCTCAGGTCGGTACATTATCCCGCAAGTGGTCCGCAAATGGCGGTCTAGAGGAAGAATTCTAGAATTTCGCCCGCTTTTAGCCAACAGCATCTCGCCAGGAAGTCCTGGGCCCAGCAAAGGTGCAGGACGACGCGGCTGATTGCGGCCGTTTACGAGTGGGTTTCTGTCAATCCGTTCTTGCGGGGAAACCCTCGCAGTGACATGCCCAATCTCCTGGGAGCAGACTGGGCAACAGGGTCGGCATGGGGCCGGGCCAAAGACACGAACGCAGATATAGGGTAATGCCAATGACGAACGACGCACGACGCACGACGCACGCAAACATGTCCTCCATACGACCATCCGGCGATGGCGGCGGCATTACGGAGCGCCGCCCTTCGCCGATACGGAGCCAAGGTCAGGCTCGGTGCAACTTCCAGAGCAATTCGATGGGGGAGTGCCGCCGAGAGGGTCCCTCCCTTGCCGATCCCGTGCGGTGCGTGGGGGCAAGGAAGCAGGAGAAGTGCGTCAAAGTCTGCCGCCGCCGTCATCGTCCCGGTCGAGCAGACGTTTCGCCCAGTGGCGATCGGCAGCCCCGGGGCGGCGGACGCACAGGTCAGAGGCGACATACCACCCACTCACGTCCCAAATGACAACGTCATAGCCGGCCACAACGACAACGACGCGGCGTGCCCCTACATCCCGATCGGTGGGCGACCAAAACCCCAATTTTTGATAATGGCGGCGGTGGTTGGCTGGAGTTGGTTGGGGCCAATTGGCTGGGGTCTGCTTTGCAGTGAATCTGGCAGGGCCCCACACCGGAAGCTGCGCGGATCCGAAAATGCATGGCACCAAAAAAATCACTCTCCACGTGTGGTGGGTCCAGCCGTGGGTACCCGCTGGACCCTGCCTGGCCTTGCAGCAGCTCTCAATTCGGCGACTGCTGTCCACCACTGGTCCATCAGAGGCCATTCTGCCCGCTCCCTTTTTTGCTGGGAAGGAGATTCAATTGCACAAATTTCCCGACCGACCCTAATCCGATCGGGGGACACCGCTCAAGGGCCCGCTTTACGGACATATTCGGACATTACCCATCCCTTCGCTTCAATCAACCCGCGACTTCGGCGTCGCGAAACGCCTTATATGGTGTTATTACGTGCGTACAATGGCCGATAAAGAATTGATCAAGGCGGGTTCATCGTAGCTCATCCATCCACGCCGCACACAGGATATCACAGCGGTCGATGACGGAGGATACAAGCCAAGATCGGTCCAGAACCCGGCCCCTCCCCGCACTCTTCCCCTCATGCGATCCCCAAGACCGACCATTGCAAAAGCCAAGAGTCCTAAGGCGAAACAAAACAAAAACGGGGGATTGCCAGCGGGAGAAAGGAAAGCCAAGGGCAGGATTGAGGTTGGCATTTGTGCGCTGGCTCGCCCGCGTTCCGTCCCAGCGTCAGCGTGGGGTGCATCACCGACGGCCCAAAAGGGTCCTAGCCTCGCGCAATTGCTTGCCTTGATGGAACCTGCGCAGCTGAAACGAGCCAGTCGTTGGGCGAGTGAGCAGAGCGGGATCGAACGGATAGTTTGATGGGTTCTCCATGGGAACATCCACGGGCGGCGTTTGTGTGGGGCCTGGACTGCTGCAGGACTTCTTGTGTGTTTTTGTTTGGCCGTCTTCTGCCTGATTCCCTCGTCATCCAGGAGTCATGCCCAAAGGAGGAAGCTGTCGAGTGACGAGGCCCGTTCCCATTCGTCGATCGTGTTAACCCACCACGCTGTGTCCCTGAGGTTCCAGTGTGTCCACAGCCCATACCGACCGTATGCAGGTACGCGTTCCGTCCGTCTCCTCCCGTTCTCCATCCGCCCGCAGCAGCTCTTGTCGTGATCTTACACGGCGGCGGCGGCGCTATCAGCGTTAGCTGGGCTCCGCTAGCGACGCTTGGCTCGCCCCAGCGTTTCGCGCTGCAATTCGACGACCAAGCAGGCACACAACCAGGCGGACAGACGGCGTCGTCTTGTGGTCGTCGAAACTGATGAACTTGTTCCTTCTGTGACCGCATCTTGACCGTGGTCTGATCATTTTGACTGCTGGGTCTTGGTTGACAAAACGGCACTCCTATTGGTCATAGTTGTGGGATCTGAGCCTTCTATCCTAGCGCGGCACGGGGTTCTCCTCGGGACAACGGCAACCAAGGTCGGCCTTGGCTGCGATTCCTGTTCGGGCTGGGCATTGCAGGCGTCAAGCCCAGCCTGACATGTCCGTCATCGTCGTGAGACCCGGAGTCCCCAACCTCCAGCATTCCTGAAAACGCAGGGAACGGGACACTTGGCGGCAACCTGCTTTCAGCCAGCCGATCCTGAGTGGCTGAACAAGCTCAGCAGCAAGCTCGCAGAGAAATGGGCAGGCAAGCAAGCGCCTACGGCGCTGGAACGCGTGGCCCCACAATCCAGTTAATTGTGTTCCCCGAAGTCCCGACCTGCACACAGACCGTTGCAGCGATCGCCAACCACGCTGCCGTAGCCGCGTTATTTTAGGCAAGAGAACAGGTGTGTAAGTCCGCTCTGACCCGAGCCTGCAGCCCAATCCGTCTGCAGTACAAAGTACCACCTACATGGTTTCTCGTCGCGGGGGGACAACGACAGCCACAGTCCCGGGACGACGAGCATGATCGGGCAGGTGACTCTTGCATTTCGCATCTTCACTCGACACTGCCTATGATGCAGCCACGGAAATAACCGGCTAGGAGCAACGCTCTGCCGTCGCACCAAGGCCAACGAAGACGATCTGGAGGGGCGACGGGCATGAGATGGGATATTGGTGCCCCTCCCCCGCGATCGGGCTCTGCTGCCGGCGGTTGATGGATGAGTTTGACCCCAGGACCGACTCCCAGGGTTGGGTGTGTCTCACAAAGCAGAACGGTGCTCACTTATCGACAGTTAATTTCCTTGCCTTGCCTTGCCTTGCCTTGCCTTAACCTACCTTAACCTACCTTAATCTTCTCTTCTCTTTCTTGGCCGTTGCTGTCTTTGATGAGGTATGACACCCCTCGCAGGTTACCCTGGTCTAGCATCCCCATCTCTCCTCCTACCACTTATTCTCTTGTGTCCTGGTGCCAGGCAGAGTCCAGACCGGACCGGACCGGCTCAACTCAGAGAGCCTCATTTTGCGCGCATTATGCAACGAAAACGGCGCCGGCAAGTATCAAGAAAACGTGCTGAAACCGGCGCCCGATTGGAAAGTCTCCGCATCGCTGACAGCACCTGAACTCGAAAAACTTCACTTCTAGATCGATCCTGCTCACGCTGTTTCGCGTCCTGGCCGGATTCCGGGCTGCTCCTTCACTCTTCTCTCGTGTTTCTCCGGCGGCATGTCCCGCTCTCTCCGGAGTGTAATCAAAAATATTGGGACTCCATCGGCCGGAGTTCGGGATTGGGAAGGTATCCCCCTCCTTCGCCGTTGCAGAGGGCGACGAAGACGAGTTCCTCCGGCTTCTGCTCTTCTCGGTGTTTTTTGCCCTGGCTGTTGCGTGATATCCCGCTTCCGGTCCTGTCTAGACCTTTTCCTGCTGCTAGTTTTATTACCACTGCTATAAATAATGCAGCGGTGATTTCGATAGGCTTCAGGAGCGTGGAGTCCTGCTGCAGGTTCATTCCCGTCTTTTCTTGATATCTGGCTCTCAGAGCGCGTTTTGTCATTTTCATTTTTCCTTTCTGTTGGTACCCGGGCTGCCAGTGGCAGACCCCCCTTTTGTGATCCGCTGGAGGTAAGACGGTCATGGAGACCGTGGGAAAGCTGTCGGCTCGCTGGCCCCATACGCCGTGGTAGGGATGGGCTTCGTTGGTGAGAAGTGGACCTCTGTGCGCCAAAAACCAGCGGGCGGCTCCTCCTCTCCACCCCACCTTTTTTTTTTTTTCCTTGCTCACAATGTTTGTGCCATCTCCGAGGGTTGAGGTTCCCGCCACGGTGGCATTGTCGCGCTGTCCAATCTGACGGCCGTGGATACTCAGCTGAGGAGTTCGCGATTGCCGAGTCCACGGCGGTGAGAGTGCTGGGTGAGCGGTCACTGTGTGGACCATCCATGGCGTTCCTCCTTGGCTTCACACCGAGTTCCACATGTTCCATGCGTTCCATGCATACATTCCATGCAGGTAACGAAGGCGCTCACGCGACTCTGCTGGAACTGCCGAGATGCAAGGCTGCGGTGTGGTGATGGTAGCCCAACTGAGCGCCAACAAACTGGCGGTCGAGAGATGGTCATGTGTTGTGGTCGCCCTGAAGATCGGGAGGTGTCTGGGTTGATCCCGTGGCGGGCAGTGTTGGGACAACACAGTGTCTGTTTCTTCCACCCGAAGCACAGTGCAGGATGACTCGCCCGAAGTATGCCATTCTTGTGCTTCTCGGAGGAAAGATGTTGACTGCCAGTCAAGAACCACACATCTGTCTCAATTAACCAAGCCATGTTCGTCTCACAATTAAGCCCCTACGGACAAAAAGCGGCCCAGGTCCGGCATCTGCCGCACAATGAGCAACGCTTCCCTCTTCCTTGAACCTCCCGCTCACCACCTTGACTCGTGCCTACCCACGTGGCGACTCAGCAAACACCTCTACGAACAGTTGTTCGCAGCGCCGATCCCCCAGCAGGAGGTAACCGTTCGTTTCACATCCAAAACCATCATCTACCTCCGTGCTCGTTTCACGTTTGAAATCCGGGGACAGCGAGGCCGGAGACTTCTTTGCTACTCCCCGCCTGAGAGCAAACCGCTCTCTCGGCCTCCGCCATTACGGTGGATGCTGGCGGTTCTTCCGGACAACCCGTCCTTGCTTGACTCGACGTCATGCCGGACTTTGGTCCGAGCCAAAGGCGGCGTTACCGGCGCCTTGTTTCACCATCCGACGGCGATGACTTCTCGGAGATGGATGAGCGTTGGGGTGGCTTGTTGGTGGATGAGACAACGGCGGTTACTGAATGTTCTCCTTATGGGCGTATGTGTAGCTCGAGGTGTGATGTCTAGTCCTGGTTGCAAGTTGCTTTGACGACGGTGCATCGATGGCTGAGATCCCTTGACCAGAAGCCCGGGACTGGCACTCTCGTCTATGAGGAGTTGGTCTGCCGAAGTTTCAGATTGAGTCCTGAATAGTGTTGCTTTAGGCGCTCTCTCCACAGGGCTGGGTTGTGTCAGTGACGGCACCTCAGCAATGGCTCAACCGGAGAGAATCTGTGAGTTGTGGCTTGTCTTGGATGGTACTGATAAAAGATATCGTCCAGAGGGCCTATGGCCAATAACTGAGGGTCCTCAAGACGGTTGCAATGAATTTCGACTCGCGAGCACACTTAAGCTTGTCACCAGACTCCAAGTTTCTCCCGCCAACCTCTTCCCTGCCCAGTGCTATAAAGCCACCATTGGCCTGTCCACAAACAGGCTTCCATCATTCATAGGGTGCCCCGACTATGCTGAAACAAGGTGTTGTCCTTTTGAACCATGCAGCTGAGCGACTGCTCAGTTTCGGACACCTTCAAATTATCCCTCACCAGTCTTCTCGGCAACTGCGGGATGCAAGTCCAAGTTGCACACAGTCCCGCAGAGATCATCAGAGCTGTCTCGGTGGAAGCGACATGCCTGTTTGCTCATCCGGGTGTCTCCATTTCCAAGAGTGGTCTAGGGCTCGCGCTAACAACTAACAAGTTCCTTTGTCTTTCAAGACCGAAAGCCAACACACATGGCATAGAGCTCGCATGGAGTGAAAACACAGCAGCTAGGTACCATCCATGGTAGATTCACAACTTGCAAGTCTCTGTTCAAGTTTTCTGGTGTGAATCCAGAGTCCTGCTCTCCGATCGTCTTCTCACCTAGCCTCCAATACCAAGGTATCACCATTCACAATACAGTGCCTAGCTGTGTAAAGCCAAGTCGTCGTGACAAGGAATATCAAGCCTCACTCCGACTATTTTGCCACCAAGTATTTCTTCTTGACAATCTATGCTTGGACTGTAATTCTACCGCTGAGGGAAGTTTATTCATGACTCTAAGTCGAGAGAGAACCACAGATAACCCCGCTGGTCTGTGAGTCTCCGGAATATCCTAGCGTGGAGGAGGGTCTATACCCTACGGAAAACAGACCTGATAGCGTCACTAGCGTACTTGACAGCTATGCCCTACGCGGTCAATACGGTAACGAATGCCCACCTCGGGGACCATGGTCTGTGGTCATTGGGTTGGTAGTCGTTATCATTCGGTCGGTTTCCGGTGAGTTTATCGTTCTGGGGTAATCATTCGTCACGTATTGCTAGAGGGTATCAGTAGGCGAAATCCCCTGCTCCTGCTAGGATATAGTGTCCCAATATTTGACAGACAAGCCTGCTGTTAAAGACAAGGATAGATAAAGGTGCACCCGGACTGTCTGTAGGGCAGCGCGTTGTGGTTGCAATACATACCATTGAGAATGAGATCTATATTTGTCTTCCGGGACCTCAAATCTTGGAGGATATCAACAGCCAGTAACAAGTTGGAAGCTCGCCTAGGACAAAACCTACTCTGCGCGGAGCCACAGAAACCAAGAAACATCTTTCTGTCATCTGGAACCTGAAGAGGCCAATGATATCACTCCAGCCTGCTGCAGTTTGTACTTTATTCAAATGAACCCCACGGCATACACCACAAGATCAGCCCAAGCAGAAGCTTTTCCAGGACCCAACGTCACGATTCACATGCTTCCCATACAAGAAAGCTGAAGCAAAATCCCTTGGGATTGCATATAGTAAGAGCACATAAACCAGCGAACCGATACAGAGAAACTGAACACCTCAAGAGGCTCATTCCTGTCTAGCTGCTCCATTAGCTTGAATCTGACACAGTTAGGATCAGATCTGAGCTTCGGATTACAGCTACTGCTACTCACCCTTGAAGCAAATTCCTGGTGCCTCTCTTCACCACCAAGAACCGGGAACTATCTGGTCGAATATGGCCTGCAAGACACCAGTCGTACCCCTGAGAGCATTCTCCCTCACGGTGCAGACAGGACCATTGCCTGTCTCCATACTCCTCATAACAATTCACCCGCGACGAAGCAACATGACTGGACAATTCCATAGCAGTAACCAGTGCCTAAAAGGGCGATGACCCCCTCGGAGAAAGAAACCGCCTCCGCAGCCATCTCTTACCGAGGCTTTCAGCCAGAAAAGAAACGCGCAACGGCTCGCACCCACCGACTTGTTTACAGCCGAGCGACCCGAGATCAAATCATCGTGCCAGCAAGTCGGCAATCAGACCTATGACAACCCCCGATGGATACAGACCACTCCTATGAGAATCCACCATTTTGTAGGAAACGCCACTGCCACACCTTGCCCTACTCATCGAACACTGCAGTCCAAGCTTCTCTCTGAAGCCCGTTATCAAGACAAAGAACCGCAGCGACAACCCCTTGAACTTTGGCCGGCATCCAACAAGACCCTATCGGCGGCCAACTTTCTCGCTGCGACAATAAAAACCACAACCCCAAAACATGCCCAAGTCGAGGACAAGCATCGAGGTTGAAAGGCCACTCAGAACACAAACCAACACCCTTGAAACCACCCCCCTTCTCCACAAAAAGAAGCAACAGCCCCAATACTAGTGTCAGCCATACCTACCTAGACATCTACACTGACAGAACACCAGCAGAAAACAAACCACCATCTCTCCAAAGTCATCCCCATGCCCGCAACAACAGCCATGAACGCCCCCCCAAGTAGTCCTATCGAACTCAACATCAAGAGAGTCGCAAAAGGAAGTGTGAGCAGCTCCACTTGGACAAAGTTGGCAAATAAAATGCCCATGACTACCCCGTCACCGTTGTCGCACCAGCAGCAAGCAGCAGCAACCAGCACAAAACACAAACAAGTGATATCCAAGTTAGCCTCCCGAGTCTGGGATTCAGAGGTCCGCTCGAAATCGATGGTAAGTGGATATTACCACGCTCTACGGCCGCTCCCCCATCAGCGATGAGCATGGTCACGAGTGACCGCAAGATTGCGTGGATATCTAAGTTGACGACTAGGTCACAGAGTCCTTTGGATGCGAGGTAGTGCGTCTAGGAAATGTCCCTGTGGACCGTGGGGTGGCGACCGGACAACTCAAAGGATTCCCGAGATGGCTGGACCAGTCATGGGAGCGAGAAGCAGGAAGACCTGCCTCTTCTCTTGCCCTCCGAAGTGAATGACACCTCTGCAGATCACATTGCCCACTCAAGAAAGATACCACACCACAGCCAGAAGACATTCAGCAGCACACAGCCGGAGACTCAACGCGCGGGAAAGGAAACCACTCTATATTTAACCAATCCCAAAACAAACAAGTAGAGGCAACGCTTGTAGCCTCTGAGGCCTCGAACGCTGCATTATAAAACCCTGTACGAATCATTGCCAACCGACCCACCCGCTGTAGTACGTAGCCCTAAGAGAGATGGAAGGAAGCCCGGCCAGAGAATCGTGCCGCCGCGGCGTCTGTATCAGAGAGAATAAAACGGGGAAAGTAAGACTGCCGTGTTATCCCGGCCGCACGCCGTTACCGTCCCGAAACGCCGCCGGTTTAGTGCTTCGCCGTGACCGCCTCACCCGTGAGCTTCTCAACGTACGTCTTGGCCCTGTTTTTGGTTTTGTTAGTAATGATGTTTCACATGAAGTGGGAATGACGTAGGGGGAAAAAGGGGGTAAACGAACATATCACCCATGGCGACCATGCACACCGTCTGCCAGACGCCCAGGCCAATGCGGGGCGTGACACCGCGGTATAGGCCCTTGATGCCGTTGGTTTCGTAGATGTACTTGAAGGTGTTGCCGACCGTCATCTTCTTGGGACGGTTCGGGTCGTCCTTCTTGCTCTGCATCTCGACGCGGATGACCTCGATGGGCTGGTTCCAGGCCGAGAGACCGCCACCAAGGCCGAGGCGATGATCTTCTCGAAGGCGCTCAGCTTCTCGTTCTCCTTCTTGCCCGTGACATTGCGGATGCCCTGCTCGGCGAGCCGGCTCAGACCGAAGCGGGAACCCCAGTTGGTCATCTGGCGGATGGCAACGGCGTTGACGCCCTTGTTGATGCCGCGGATGCCCTCGCGGCGGTAGATGTCCATAAAGGTGGCCCAGGTGCCGGGGGCCTTCTGGCCCGAGGCCGACATCTTGTGCTTGGTGATCTCGACCGTCTTCATGCAGGTGCAGAAGCCCATGGTCGCGTACGCCTGCGCAACACCGCCCGTCACACCACCGACGATGCCACCGACGAACTCGCTGGCGCCAGCGCTGCGAGCGTAGTACTCGGCCTCAGAGGCGACGAAGAGCAGCACAGCGCCCTTGGTCGACGCTTCGATCCAGGCCCAGGGGATCAGACCCTGGTAGACTGTGGAGAGGGAAATGTCAGCCTAGATGTTTCCGACGAACAAAGACATGTGAACAGGAGCGATGTAACCTACAGCCGAGAACACCACCGCGGTTCCAGATGCGGCCGAGCGGTCGCGAAGCCATCCCCGCGGTGAGCCGCCATGGTGGTCTTGGTGACCTCCAGGGGCTGGCCGAGGGTGGTGACCTCAAACAGGTTAAGACCGGCGCCCAGCAGCAAGTTGGAGAACTTGATGGGCTTCTTCTCCAGCTTGGGCGGCTGGGAAGCCGGGGCGGGGGCGATAGCGGCGGACATGACTAGGCGGGTGTTGCGACAAAGGGGCCCTGACCAAGGGAGGAGGGTGCTTCTTCGCGGGCGAACGGGAGCGAACGCGGGGTGAGGGTGCGATGAACGCGGGGCTGGCTGCTCGTGGGCGATGCAACCGATCAGACGGGTCGACGGCGGCGGAACGGGACGCGCTTGTCGAAGACTACCCGGAAGGTGGTGTGACTGTCCACGAGGTTCGAGTTGCACAGAGCAGAAGAGAGACGACTCTGTTCAGCAGCGGGTGTGGTGATTGATGAGAGCCGGCGTGTCAAAGGCGCCTAACTTGCACGTGTTACCGACAGAAGCTCGTCGCTGTGGGTTTGGGCTCCTGGACTGCCCCAAAGAGGAGTCGTCCCGAGGGCAAGCTTGTGGTGTATACCCGCGGCAATGCAACGCGGCAGGATCCACACTTACACTTGAGAAGCTCTCCGAATGCGGATGGCGGGCAATTGGTGTGCTGGGAATTGACAGAGAAAGTTGGTGATGGAGGCGAATTGGATCGGGCACAGTCGGGAACCGGAAGAGATGCGCTGCTGCAGCACTTTTTTGAGAGGCTTGCGACTTCCAAAAAAAATTGCTGATGGCTTTTGGGGGGAGCGAGCACCTCAAGGTTGCACTTGCCCTTTCGAGGCGATGCTGCAGGGGCAGCGGTCAACACTCAACGACGGCGCAATTGGCTGGCTGTCCCGACCCCTGGCTCAACGCCTTCCTCGCAGCTCAACGCATGGAACCCGCTTTGGGGAAAAGGGAGATCCTCGCGGAGCGGGCATTGGGGGAGTTAAGGGTTGGGGTTTCCGGGTTCCGACATTGTGCATGCGGAGATCTCCAGGTAAAATCAAGTCTGTAACTTCCATCACTATCTTCACCAGCAGCTCCCGTATGGCTTTTGTTGGCAATCAATTGATTTCACATCATCCGGTGGTGTCTCCCGTCTGAATCAGCTCGGACCGGGCAAGGGCGCAGCCGCAATCCTCTGGGCGCTGAGTGCGGGTGCTGCTCAACAATGTCCGAAGTCGCAACACCTGTGCCTGTCCCCACTCAGCCTCCCAAGGTCGCATTGCTGACCCTGCATCAATCATCACCACCACCACCATCAAGACAAGGAAAGAAATCCCACCGGGCATGCGTGCCATAAAACTATTCATTTCCCGGGGCCCGGAGTACGGATCCGTATCGTACAAACACAATGGATAGCCATCCGCCCAGTGCTGCTCCATCCCGGGCTGCAGAAACCGCTAGATATCCCATCCATTTTATACATGCAATGACCGCAAACGAACCCCACGCGCCGTGCCCAGCAAGCCATCCCGAGTGAGCGCACGCAATGCGCTTCAAGTTATATTACAGCCATTTAAAGCTTCTTGCAGATCTCGATCCACTTCTCGGTCGAGAAGGACTTGGGCCTGTACCATGGTTCTGTCAGCGTAACTGTCCGGCGTCACACAGCGTCGGTTGGTGGGGAGTGGGGTTGTGTGGGGTTTTGCTTACCGCTCAATCGGGGCACCGACGGCACGGTCAATGATCAGCTGGGGAAGGACACCAATGGCGCGCGAGACACCGAAGAGAACGGTGTAGTAGTTAGCCTCAGTCAGGCCATAGTACTGGAGGAGAACACCAGAGTGGGCATCGACGTTGGGGTAAGGGTTCTTGGTCTTGCCATGCTCGGTGAGGACCTTGGGGGCGATCTTGTAGACCTGGCTGACGAGCTTGAACATGGGATCCTCGGGCATCTTCTCCTGAGCGAACTTGCGCTGGGCAGAGTAGCGGGGGTCGGTCTTGCGGAGGACGGCGTGGCCGTAGCCGGGGACGACACGGCCGGCGTTGAGCGTGTCCCAGAGGTACTTGGTAATGGCCTCATCGCTGAGGTCGTCACCGATGACCTTCTTCATCTCCGTGAGCCAGTTGAGCACCTCCTGGTTGGCCAGGCCGTGCAGAGGGCCGGCAAGACCGTTCAGGCCAGCAGCCAGGGACAGGAAGGGCGAGCTGAGGGCGCTGCCGACCAGGTGAGTGGTGTGGGCAGAGACGTTGCCACCCTCGTGGTCGGTGTGGATTGGTGAGGTAGAGACGCATGAGCTCAACGAAGTCGGCGTTGTTGCCAAAGCCGACTGGTTGCGAAGTTGTAGGCATAGTCCCTAGTCCTTCTCGGGGGAACGACCTTGCCGCCTTGAAGACGTTCTGGTAGATGCGGGCAGCGATGGTGTGGGAGCTTGGCGATGAGGTCCATCGAGTCCTCGAAGGTATAACCCCAGTAGTCCTTCTTGTGCACACCCTTGGCGTAGGCGCGGGCGAACGACGAGGTCTGCTCAAGCGCGGTGACAGCCATCGAGAACTGGGCCATGGGGTGGAGGTCGGTAGGGCAGCGGTCGATGAGCTCCTCGACGAACTTGGGGATCTCGGCGCGGGCAGCCCAGTCGGCAGAGAGGTCGCGGACCTGCTGCTCGGTAGGGACCTCACCGGTCAGGAGAAGCCAGAAGAGACCCTCGGGAAGGGGCTCCTTGCCGCCGGGGCCTTGGGCAGAAGCTCCTGGCATTCCGGAATGGTCTTGCCACGGAAACGAATGCCTCCTCGGCTCGAGAACCGAACCCTCCCACACCAGGCACTTGATGCCGCGGGCACCGCCATATACTTGGTCAAGAGTGACCTTGTCGACGACCTTGGAGCCGTGCTCCCTGTTGCGCGGCGGCGCGTCAGCCCAGTTCACAAGCGCGGATATCCTGAAAGGGGACAAATCGTACTTCCTCAGAGTCTTGATCTGCTCAATCTTCTCGGGCAGGAGCTCAGCGAAGCGCTCCTTGAGCGTCTGGTGTCGAGTTGCACGGTCAATGGATGATGTCAGGCTGCAGGCGGCATGACGGAAGGAGCTGTACCTGGCTCTTGGAGGAGTAGCACCTGGCGGCCGTGTAGGCAGTATAGTTGTAGAGCGAGGGAGCCCTGAGCGAGGCCCTCAGGGTGGAGGTCGCTAGACGCATAGCGGGAGCCATGTATGTGTCTGATGGAGTTTTGTGGGAGGTTGTGGATCGATGGGAAGGAGAAAAATCAAAAGGGAAAAAAATTTCGGGCGATCAAGAACAGCCAAGCTCGAAAAAAAAACCGCAACTGGCAATTGGGGAATTGGCGGGCGCCCGGACACATGGGGATGCGGCGCCTTCCAGGAGCGGATCGACCGGGGTCAGCTCGGGCCAAGGCCTACCTATCACACTGGGGCACTGGCATTTTGCACCATTCAACGAGCCGCGAGCCCGTGAGCTGCTTCCGGGCGCGTACCAGGCTCCAGATTTCCCGACCACATCCACGATAACGTTATGTACGCAATGCTCGCTTGTGACAGTCCTTCCTCTCTTGGTGGCAGTGGGCAAGTATGGGAAGTTCGAAACACTTCCCTGCGACACCTGACAGCTTCGTACAAGCTCAGGACGTCCGGGACACATCTTTCCCCCAACAGAAGAGGAGGCCCACGCTTTGTGAGGCTGGAGGTATGCCGCAATGCGTGAGAATTGACGTCACAGTGCTTATATCAAGGGACGCAAATTCGACCACAACGATCCAGAGTCTGGAGAATCGCGCGAGTCGATTGATGAGGACAGTGTAGCAGTCAATATACCGTCCGGAATGTAAATTGATCGTTGCACCTCCAGCAGAAGAGCCTGCTGCTCGGGCAGACGGCAGTGCAGGGGCGCATGAGACCCTGTCTCTGTTCCAGCTTGCTGCTGTTCCGGCGAAGATTTTTTGGATGCCTGCTGATCTGACTGCTTCCCCCAGCTGACAGACGCCTGCCAGTCCGCCAGACGCCGCGAAACTGGCTGAGCTTAGTCATCACATTAATACTCCCGGCCTTCCGCAGCTAAATGTGGGTCACGAAGACAAAATAGTCAGCACTCCATTCTTGCTCGCTGGCCCCGCCTCTTCTCCATCCCACAAAGAACGACACTGCAATTGTTGCTCTGCGCAACTCCCCGTCATCAATCCATCAAGGCGCCGCAACCGAACGTATTCTATCTTCCGAAAACCAGTAGATCGAGTTCCTATTTTCCCGGTTCTTCAATAGACCCCTCCTGCGACTGCTGCGAGAAGTGGAAGGATTGCCAGAATCTGTTGGATCGAGCGCGCCTTTCTCAGGAAATAACGCGTTTTCTCAATCCAGACTTTTTTTTCCTGCGGCTTTCTCTTCTTCCCTACAACCAGAGAAAAATTTCTCTTCCGAGCTGAGATTTCCGTCGTCATACTCGCGCCCATCGGGTCTCGTAATTTCGTTGATCACGATCCGTGAAGTCGAGAGAGCACTCGCAGAAACCGCAGCTGCCTCAACAAGCTTCATCGCTCCGTACTTCTGTGACCTGGGCGGATGGTATAGGCCTCACTAGCTTCTCAAGCGCGCGCCCGTCATTGTGCCGTGGAGGACAGGCACTTGAGGCTCTTTCCCACCCGCCACCTGCCAGTTTGTCGCCATGGCATCAACCGTCGTAGCAGAGCTGGAAGCTGGCCTGCAGGCAATGCTCGCACTGAAGCCACCGGGAGTATCGGGGTCTCGATTACCAACATCACAGCCCCTGTGTCGCCAATGTTCAAGTAAGCCGCATCGCATCTCAATGGAACCGCCACTGTTGCCGAGCTTTGTGCTAACCGCATGTCCCTCTACCAGTATGAATCCGTCCTCATCCAGAAGCTCTTTACCCACTTCAAGAAAACACCCGGAAACACAAGCTGGAGTGCTCTACGTCGTAGACTCTGTAACGAGGAAGTGGTTGGACCAAGCCAAAGCCCAAGGACAGACTCCCAGCCTCTCGGCGCCAGACGGGACATTCGCTGCAGGCGTGCATAGAGTAACAGAGCTGATACCCATTCTGATGAACGACATCCTCTCAACGGCGCCAGAAGACCAAAAGGTACGCAAAGCACATCGTATAAATGCCGCCTGATTCCTAGACGAAACGAGGGAGATGTGAAGCGAGCCCGAGATGGTCCTTCCTTAAGACCATGGTCAATATTATCACCACGGGCATGCATCTCACAATCCCACCATTCTACTGAGCTTGCCTCATTCACGTTTCATGCATTCGTATTTTCCTCTGTTATGATGGATTGACACTCACAAGGATGACTGCTGTAGGAGAAGATAAAGAAGCTGGTCGATATCTGGGAGAAGGGCCAGACATTCCCCCCTTCCATGGTCAATTCGTTCAAGAAAGCTGAATGCTGCAAGACCGCGAGTAGGTTTCACCGCTCCGTATGGATGCCCCAACGTACAATGGTCTAACCACATCTCTGCTGGTAGTCCAGTCGACAACACCTCCTGGCAGCCCTCCCCCAACATCTTAGCCTCTCTCGGCTTGGGTTCCAAGCCACCTGCACCGCCGGCAAACCCTGCCATCCCAAACATTCTGGACACGCTCGCGAACATTGCGCGTCAGAATGCCTCGTCCGCCCAGAGTAATCCAGTCTGGCAGCTCCGGCTTCGGCTCCGGCTCCGGCTCCTGCACCAATATTCAGTACGTCGGGTCCAATGCCGCCTGCTCCGGTCCCGTACAAGCACCACCGAGCATGCCGTTCCCGCCGACGTCTCCGTCGGCTGCTCCGCCTGTAAATGCCCCAGGGCTGCCGTTCTCTTTTCCTCCGCAGATACCACCCACTCAGGCAGCGCCTCCAGGTGCCCCCGTCGTCCCGGGTGCTGTACCTCCGTCGGCGGCTGGCGCAAGTAATCCGGCCGCTGCTACAGTCCAGCTCGTTGCTGCATTGGCGGCCAGGGGATTCCCATTGACAAGATTGCGAGCGTAATCCAGATGATGGGTCAGGCCGGTAGTCTTCCGGTGGCTGCTCCATCGCAGCTGCCCCAGCCCACTCAAACCGGGTACGCGGCGCCTACCCCAGTCGGCGGCGCTCCGCCCGGTCCTGCTCCTTGGGAAGCTCCCGTCCTGATGATGCACGTGATCGCTATCATGATGGCACGGCGACTCGGCCCCGCGGCCGGTCTAGGTCCCGATCTCCCTCCCGGTGGGATGGACGCGCGTCTCCAAGACCCCGAGCGAACGACCGTGGCTTTGGGTATGGACGGCCCGGCGAGCCGGGCCGCGGCGACAGGGACCGCATGCCTGACTACCGCCAGCGCTCGCCCCACGGCCGCCACGGTGACAGCCCCGGCCGGGAGCCGTTCCAGCAGGAGAAGTGGGTCGAGTATGACAATAGCCTGCCCAACGGCTGTATCAAAGTCTATAGTCGGACGCTCTTTGTGGGCGGTGTAACGTGAGTTTGCAGCTTAACCTTTCGCACTCTCGGAGAACAGTCGGTTTAACTATTTTATCTGTACTAGGTGCTCCGAGAACGAACTCCGTAACATCTTCAGCCGCTACGGCCAGGTCCAGTCGTGCATCGTCCACCGCGACAAGCGCCACGCCTTTGTCAAGATGTACACCCGTAAGGACGCCGAGCGGGCGAAGGACGCCATGCAGGAGGCGAGGGATAACCAGGAGTTTGACCTCAGGGTGCGTCTTTCGCCCTCCCCTCCCTCCCCGCCCCAAAGCTGACTCTATGTGTTACAGACCCGCTGGGGCGTCGGTTTCGGCCCCCGCGACTGCTCCGACTACCAGACCGGCATCAGCGTGATCCCGATCCACCGTCTCACCGAGGCCGACCGCAAGTGGATGCTCACCGCCCCCATTCGGCGGCTCCGGCGGCCGCCCGATCGTCACAGGCCTCTGCGTCGAAGAACCCGACATCGAGATCGGTGCCGGCGTGAGTTCGAAGGCGATCAGCCGCCGCATGCAGACTGACAAGGGCGGGAATCACGGGCCCAAGTCTAGTAGGCGCGAGGAGGGCGGCGAGCCTGTTCATGCTGCTGCTAGTGGTGGTAATGGTGCTGGCTCCCACGGCGGCGGCGGTGGGGGGAGGTGGAGGCATAAGGAGAAGCATGGCGGACGGGATCAGAGGAGGGGCGGCGGCGGCGGCGGTGGTGGTGGGGATGAGAAGGGAGGTGGTAACGATGAGCCGATTGTCATGGCTTGCCCGCTGGTATTACGATGGGGCCAAACGGTATCAATTACCCACCCAATTTTGCTTTTGGGGCGGCGGGGAATTCTTAGGAGGAAGGAGACGGCAAGGAGGGAGGAGTGGTGGCGGCAGTGTTCGTGACCCGAGGCTAGGGCGTTTCAGGGGAGATTGCTACCGTTCCCCTCAAGGTAGTTGAGAGGGCTGATGCGACGGTCTGCGTTTTCTTTGCGCTTCGTTCTTCTTGTTGACTATTGTTGTTGGCTGTATATGGCTTATTTGGCTTTGTCTTGAGCACAACGTAGGCTTGACAGGTCGTTACCGCTCATAGCTTCCGGAAAGGTCGGTTGGGATCAATGGCCTGGGAAGTGGATGGAAGGGATTTAGAGTCACGGGAGGCGTTGGGGAGGAGGAAAGGAGGGTCACATACGGAGCTTCGCTTTCAAACACCCAGGCAGTGAATATATCATCACCTACCGAGGAGAACGTTGTGCATGACGATGTTTCACGTTCACAGGATTTCTATTGGTCATAAGATATGGAATGTAGGGTGGGCAGCAGGAGTCCTTCATCCTCTGTGAGAAGATTCTGGCCGTCTTACATGAGAGAAAGCCCCTTCGAGGATAGAGTCAGTTGGGTGTGGCTAGCAGGGGTGTGATTAAGATGTTTGTCCGGACAGAGGTTGAACGGAGAGTCCGAACGTTCTGTGCCGGAGAGCGGAAGAGGATGCAGTGTGCACGAGGAGCTTCGGCATAACTAAGGTAGGTTGTTGGCGACTGACTTTTCGATAGCCGAAAGTCTGGTTTGAGAGGCTTATATATACGTCGAGAACTAGTTGTTTACTTCCTCTTGTTTCAACTCAACTATTCGGTTGGTAGTTAATACAGCACTGCTCTCAGAGGTACTTCGACCCATCCCTCAACAGTCTTCATCTAGACCATACAGCAGAATACTCACCCCGCTCTATCTTCTTTCTCTCTACCTAACCACCATACACTTCCCTAAATCCATTCCTCCCCATCCCCGTCTTCTCCCTGTGCCCCTAAAACAACCTCTCCCATCAACTCCCAATCCACCCCATCTCGCTCCAACTCCCTCCTTACTTCCTCTTCCAGTCTCTCCACGTCCAAATTCACCTTCGTATTCCTCTCATGCATCTCCCCTAGCCCCTCCATCTCCTTCAGGGGCCTCAGCACCATGGCTGCATCTTCTTCTTACTCATAACAGAAGGCCTCGATCCTGCAGGCTTCCTCGCCTCTTGCTGCTGGGCCTCCCATCGCGCAAGCAGCGGCTGGGCAGGATCCTCATTGAAGTGCATTTCGCGGCGGAAGAGGTTGGTCTCTGCGTAGCGGGGCCCTGGACGACGCCGATGGTTGGGTTGAGGTGGCGTTCGAGGTGACCCTGATTCAGATAGGCGCGGCCAATCGAAGGGCCGGTCTCGGCTAGGATGGGGTTGCCTTGGGCGTCATGGGTGGGTGGTGGAGGGTCGGCATGGGGGTAATTGCCGGCGGGCGCTGGACGGTTTTGAAGCCTGTCTTGGAGCCCGGGTCGGGGATGCGCATTGTCAATGTGGGCTGCTCTTTTTCTTCATCGACGGAGAGCATGAAGACGCGGCCGGAGGCATCACCGACTACGAGGCGAGACTTGTCCGGGCAGAACATCCCCGCCGTGATGGGGGCAGGGGCCTCGAGGAGATTACGGACCAAGGGCCGCTCCAGGGATCGGACGTTCCAGACTTTGACGACGCCGTCTGATGAGCCGGTGTAGAAACGGTCGGGGGTGTTGCCCCAAGCGGTGAACTTCACACCGACGTCTTCCCGCTCCCTGTCGCCTCGGTACTCGTCAATTGGTTCGCCGTGGCGGAGGGTGTGAATGGGCTTGTCGCCCCGCGCGGTGTCCCAGACGTAGGTGTTGCCGTCAGTGCAACCGGCTGTCACGTAGCTGTACGAGAAGCTGTTGGGCCTGGGAACGGTTAGTAGTGAGCAAGGTAAGCGTTGGGCGAGCTACTTACATAATGGTCAGCTCGTTGATGTCGACAGCTGTACAATCCAGCGTGATAACAGGACTAAACGCCTTGCTGCCATATTCACGGTTGTCTGCGGGCCGGAAGATTCTGATCTGAGTGCGCACACTAGGCTCCAGATCCAGGCCCAACGGCGATGTCGCGGCAATGAAGCTTGGCTGGCTGGGGTGCCAGAGCACCTCGAAGACGTTTTGCGTCGTAGCAGAGGTCACTCGCCACCGCTCACCAGTGATGCCGTCCCACAAGCACAGCTCGCCAGAGTCACGCCGCTCCTCAGGGATATCGTTATCGTCCCTGTCCGGCTTCGCGGCGAGTATCCCACGAGCAAGAGGTGCCTGACGGTCTCCGATACACCCCACTGCATGGTGGCCGGATAATACGCCCACTTCTCGGTCGACACCGTATTGCCCCTCTCGTCAGTAACGCGGGAGCACGAGAAGGGCCGGAATGGGCTACCGGAAGGATTGGAGGCGTCGATGCTGTAGATGCGGACCGCCTCCGCGGCCACGTCGGCAGCGGTAGCGACCATGCCAGAGACATGCTTAGAAGCGGCAACGAAGTTGACGTTGCCGTCGTGTTTCCATTCGCCGAGAAGACTCATGGAGACCCCGGATTTCTCCACCTTCCAAATCTTGACGGTCCGATCGAAAGAGCAGGTAAAGGCCCTGTCGTGGACAGCATCGTAGTCAGAAGAGACAACCGAAGAGTACAGCCATGGGTCCTGGCTTTGCCTCATGGCATCCGTCGAATTCTCCCCTTTCTCAACGACTGGGCGAACGACTCGATGCTCTGGGTAAGCACGAAGCTTCACCTCACTGCAAGAGCCCAGAACCAAATTCCCAGGCTTGTTGTACTGCTGATTGTGAGAGTCGGAGTGCTCGGTGGTTCCGCAAATGAACCCATCGTGGAAACCCAAGTGATAGTAAAGATATCACCCGCACAACCCGTCCACTCGGCCTTCTTTTCGAGCGCATCTTCCCGGCATTTCCGGAACTCGTTGTTGAACTGCTCGATGCACCTCATCGAGCCAATCCCCCTCTGACCGGCGACCTCCCGCGCCAGAAGCAACGAGTGTACGCGGCTTGCACGCAACAGTTCGCCCCGTCGGTCTGCCTCGTCTCGAGCAATGGTGAAGATGGCCGGATCCGTCCTGGTCTTCTGGCAGACAAGGTCTTGGAAGAAATTATCCACATCGATCCGCGACCTCCAGGGGAGACTCTTCTCGCGTGAGAAAGCGTCCAGGACTGACGTTATGTAGTCGGGATTCTTCTTTAAGACCCTGCCAAGATCCCTTTTGGATCTTTTGCGCCTTTCTCGGTGGACAATTTGAGCGTCTTCCGTGCTAGTGTCCGGAGGTACCGTATCTCTTCAGAGCCGAAATCGACGTGGATCGTAACTGGCATGGCGAGCTCGTGAGGACCCAGATGAACGTGCCCTTGGGCACCGCCAACGATCGACGTCCTCTGGGCGGCTGTCAGATACGGACGGCGAGGTTCTGAGAACCACTTAGACACCGGTTTAGCATCTTCACCCAGTGCAGCTCTCTTTCCCCTCTGAATCAAGGCATGGGCTTGCCTCCTCGCATCTTGTTGCTTGTTCTCTCTGGCCCGCGACTTCGTGCTTGACGACGTGGCAGTTGCTGGTGCTGAGGAAGCGTCGGGCGCTGACGAACCGATAATCGTGGGAAACAGCACGGGTCCCGATGGGACGACGGGTTCTAAATAATGGAGGGGCGTTGGGAAAACGGCGGGCACTGAGGAAACCACGGAAGCATGGGAGACGACGGGCTGTGAGTGAGGAGTCCGGCGCCGAGGAGGGGACAGGTTCTAGCCAGACAACGGACGGTGAGGGAATGGAGGGCACTGGGGAAACAATTGCCGCCAAGGAGACCACGGTTGCGTTTGGAATGATCGGTTTCGAGGAGGTGGTTGGCGGCGACGAGGCCGCAGGTGCTGGGATACTACTTGTCGTTATTGCTGGCGGAGTGGCGGTCTTTGGGGTAGGAGCTGGTGAGCGGGACTTCGCCTTGATCCTTTTGGGTGATAGTGGCCTCGAACGTAATGGCCTTGGGATTGTCTTTGCTGGAGGTGCTAGAGGTTGCTTGACCACCGGCTGGCGGACTGGCACTGCCTTCTCAATCGCGACCTCGTCGTCATCGTCCTCGACGACGATCACCTCTTGCGATGCCCTAAACGGTCTTGCTTGTGGTGCTTTAAAGGGATTTGCTGGCGTCGCGGCGCTTGAGCTCTGTGGCTCCAGGTGTGTCCCGTTGGACGTCCCATTGACCCTTGTGGGAAGACCATGTGGAATTGTCGGCAAAGGGATGGGCGAGGATGAGATTCGGGGAGGTGCCGAGGCCGGCGGAGCAGGTCGCGTTACATCGGATTGGCAGGCGGAGGGATGCTTGGGAAGCGAAATCGGTGTTTCGGAAGGAGTCCTATTGAAACCAGGGCGGGAGAGAAAGGGAAGTTGAGGGACCGGAATCGGTGTTTCGATGCGGGGACGGGGCGTGGTGGTCGGCGGTGACGCGCTCGAAGGGGCCAGCTGGTAATCCTAAGACAAGAAACCCAAGTCAGCTTGCTGCTGCTATTGTTCCACAACCGTCGACAAAAAGGTAGGGCTTTACAGGGTGGCGAGAGAGCGCCCGCACTTCGAGAGCCGCCCGGGCTGCTAGTCTGGCCTCAAACTCTGGGCTAATGGTTCCATTGCCCAGCTTGTACTGCTCGGCGAACTCGTGCCCGGTCAAGTTGGCGACGACCTGACAAGAGTATGCGAGTAAGAACCTGGAACATACATAGGGGACGGCAGGTCGGCGCGGCAGAAGGGGGTGCGTCCAGGAAGACAGCGGCAATCAGAATGTGCTGGAGCGCGTACCTGCCTGCCGACCTTGAGGGTATTCACCCTATTCTTGTGGAGTGTCGAAAGTTGCAAGTCCACGTGGGGGAAGACCTGCCTCCTCAGGCAGTCTGTAAAGCGCGAGTCGATGTGATTTGGAGTTCGGTCAAGACGTATGCGCTTGGTAGCAGGTTCGGACGAGACATCACTGGTCGCTGGGCCTGCTGAGGCGGCGATTGGTGGTCTTGCTGGCAGCCTAGAAGGGCTGGTCAATAGATGCCCTTTTTTTGCTGGTAGTACTGTTGTAATCTGGTGAAATTCGAGTTTGAGGAAGGGGATATGTTGTCGTCGTAATCGTTGGGCTCATCGAGCGTTGCTACAGAAGGGGCCGACAGGAAGCGAGAGAGCTAGAGCTCAAAAATAATACTAGTTCTATAGAATATTGGCAGAAAACCACAGCAAAACAGAAAGCATGCAATAGATGTGTAATAAACGCGTTGGTCTGAGACATACCTTGATTTCATCATTAACGCGTCGTGAGTAGTAATGCAGGCTAAGAAGCTGAGGAAGTGCAATTAGCAGCCTAGGACTTAGCTCAAAATTTAGCAGGCCTACCACTATACAGTATGTATATTGATTAGATAAGTAATATAAGCTATTGATAAGAGATAAAGCCAAATTAATACAATAAAATGTTTATACCAAAGCTATAATGTATTATTATTTGTATTGTTATTATTATTATATTAAATTATCAATATAGACGCCAGGTAATTTACTCATTACAGAACTGCTTCATTTCTCTTTCTTCATGCTCAATGCTTATTCCTCTCTTGTTTTAGAAACCTCTTATAGACTACTTTTCTAATATGGTATTGTCACGACTTTAAGAGCTAATGCTTACTGCTAGAAGTAGTATACATCAATTCGTATTCCTTCTTGCCCGCCCAGCATCCGATTTCCATTGACTCGAAAACTAGTTCAATGCCCTGCACTCAGTTCAGGTCTAATGACGCTGGCTTACACTGCCCAATACTCTATAGTCCGCAAGTGTAACCTCTCAAGGACAGTCGTAAATACTGGAGATCTTCTGGACGCCCATTCTTCACGCTCATCTCAACATTACCTGTCCCTGCTTGTCCGTCTGCAGGTCCGTCACGCATCTAGATGGCCGTCGGATCAGATGCGATGAGACGTCGCGGGGCCCACACTCGCGGGGAACACGACCGCGCGCCGTGGGACGTGACGTGTGGGTGGATTCATTGGCGCTGCGGTACCACGTGAATGCGCGCGGTTCATTCAGAGGACGAGACGCTTGACCCACAATAACATTCCCTCCGCACTCTCCGAGTGATGATGCTTGGCAATTCGAAAGACGAGGACTCGCTCAGATGACTGAAATATCCGCCTCTACATGCAGTATGTAATAAACTACAAATCTTGAAACAGAACAGGCGAGAACACCGCTCCAAGAACATTGGCTGCAATCCAACACGGCTGGCTATATGCCACTTTCCATCCAAAGACAGACATATAAACCCGGCCCTTAGAGCTTCGGCTTCTCAGCAGCCTGGGCGGCGATCTCCTCGTACATCTGGTCAATCTCCTTCCTGAAGGCGCGGGCGGTCTGGGGCCGCTTGAGCTTGAGCCTGTGTTTTGTTCATCTCATGTCAGCAAACCCCATTCATCACCACCATGCATGGCATGGGAATGTGAGTAATCAGACAAAAAGGGGATGTAAGTTAAAGGGGACTTACGTTGGCGTCAGCAGCTCGTTCTCAATCGTAAACGGCTCAATGTCCAGGTACACATTCTTGACCTTCTCAAAACTATTAAACTTGTGGGTCTTGCCGATCTGGTCCAGCAGCTTGAGGAACGCGCCCTTGACCCTCGGGTCGTTGGCCGCCTGCTTCAGCACCGCCTTGTCGTCCGCGGGCACCGTCTTCTTGAGGATCTTGCTCGCGTAGGGGGCGAACTGGACCGGGTCGATGCCGAACACGCCGACCAGGCACGACTCCTTGGGGTCGCCGTGCACGAACGCCATGGCGATCAGGTTGGTCGAGCCATGTAGACGTTCTCGATGCGCTCGGCGAGATGTACTCGCCCTGGGCGAGCTTGAGCACGTTCTTCTTGCGGTCGATGATCTTGAAGCGGCCCATGGCGTCGACCTCGACGATGTCGCCCGTGTGGAACCAGCCATCGGCCTCGATCGTCTTGGCCGTCTCCTCGGGGTTGCGGAAGTACTCCGAAAACAGGATCGGCCCGCGAATCAGCAGCTCGCCGCGCGGGTTGGGCTTGTCCTCGACCGTGTAGTCGTAGTCCGGCACGGACTCGATGCACAGCTCGGCCGACGGGCACGGGGGCCCGATGTTGCCCGTCGTGAAGTCGCCCGGCATCTGCACGGTGCCGACGGCGTACGTCTCGGTCATGCCGAAGCCCTGCACGAAGTTGTTGCCGAACGCGGCGCGCAGGAACTCGTGGACGTCCGGGTCGAGCAGCGCGCTGCCGCTGACCATGGTGCGCGCGCGCTGCAGGCCTACGCCCTTGAGCACCTTGGGCGTCCAGATGCGATCGTATAGGAAGTGCTTGTTGGACGCCTGGCCGGGGGGAAGCTTCATGTTGGCCTTCTTGGTGTCGATGACGCGCGGGAGAGGGCGCCCTTGACGCCGTCCGCCTCGACGGTCGCGGCCTGGATGGCCGAGTGATGCGGTTGTACAGGCGCGGCACGGACATGAAGCCCGAGGGCCCAGAAGCTTGATGTCCTCGACGAGCGTGGCGATGTCGCCATGGAAAGTAACCGACGCTGGCGCCCTCGGCGAGCGCCGTCTGGTCCCCATGCGGCCGTAGATGTGCGCCAGCGGCAGGTAACGAGATGTGGACGTCGCCGGCCGAGACGGTGTCGTTGCATCGGGCCGCCGAGATACCGGCCACGCCGGCCCTGTGCGTGATGAGCACGCCCTTCGGGTCGCCGGTGGTGCCCGAGGTGTAATTGATGGTCAAGGTGTCGTCGGCCGTGGGCGGGCGCATGGCGCGGCCGGAGCGCGCGCCGAGGGCCTCCACGTCGGCCATGGAGTAGATCTGGACACCGACGTTGGCGGCAGTCGCATTGAGCAGCTCCCGCTTAGAGTGGCCGGCCATCTCGCCGGCGTCCAGGGGGTCGAGCGAGATGATAAGCTTGAGCGAAGGGCGCGGGGCGCCAGCTTCAGCAGGGTCGGGATGTGGGGCAGCGAGAGCAGGCGACGGCGGTCAGGCCGGCGTGGTTGATGATGTACTCGGTCGTCTCGGGGCCGAGGGTCTCGTAGAGTGAGACGGGGAACAGCGACTGCGAGAGCAGGGCCAACTCGGTGATCTGCCACTCGGGGCGGTTCTGCGCCCACAGACCGACGCCATACTTGTCCTCCTTGACACCGACCCGGTGGTGCAGCTCGACGATACGGCGCCCAGGTTCTTCCTCCGCTCGGCAACCTCAGCATATGTCATCCAGACGTACTTGGGCTCCCATGTCTGGGTGGCCGGGTTCCACGGCCGCCATCCTAAGCAGCGGTTCTTGGGGTACTGAGCGACGGAGTTCTCGAAGAGGTCGTGGACGCTCCGGTGCGCGGGATCGAAGGTCTCGAGGAGGGGCCCGTTCTGGAAGCGCCAGTGGCGGTAGATGGGGGTGCGGTTCGGGCGCTCGGTGCCCGGAATGGGCAGGGCGTAGGGTGTGCCCGGAGGAGGGGGGGTCGCCAGCGTCTTGATGTACGCCTTGGTGTCCTGTTTACTCGGAGCCATGGCTGCGGCCGGGGTGGTCGAGCGGGTATACTGGAGGCTGAGGGAGGGTCGCTGGCGAGGCTGGAAGATGCCGCGAAAGAGAGAGAGAGAGACTTGGCAGAGAGAGGGTGGGGGAAGGTGTTGCGCGAGAGAGCGTCAGATCACCGCGGCTTTTGTTGTTTTCTTTTCTTGTCTGGTCAAGAAAAGGTTGGAGGAAGGGAACAGACCAGAGGTTACGCCCTTCTTGGAAGATCGCCTCCTTTTCGATCGTAGGGTCGGCATTCGGCAGCATGTGGCCCTCGCCCTGGATGGGCTTGAGCCGAGTTGGACAAGGATGGCGGGACCAAGCCGACAGCGTCGCTGGGTGCGAGATCAAGGATCCCATTTGGAGGTACTTGAGGCCAGAACAGCAGTGGATGCGCGGCACAAAACTGGCAGTCTAATGCTAAAGTTTGAAATGCAAAAGTGAGTATCTACTATTCCAAATACGCGCTTCTACGTTTTTCTGCTGCTCGCAATCTTGAACTCCAGCTTTCTGTTAAGATATCTTGGATCGCGCTGAGCAGCTAGCTAAGCTGCTCGTACCTCTTGCCCGGTTGCGGTGTCAGTCAGCCTCGGCTGGGAATCGTTAGGTGTGGAGCCGTGGATCTGATGAGTGGACAATGCTCGCTTTTCCAATCCCCAAGGGGCGACTGGGTGGAGAAGACGGCCACCCCAGACCTGCCGGGAAACGCGCTCCGCGAAGTGGGCGCGGCGCGACTTCCGTTACTGGCCATCACATGTGCATGACATGCGCAAGCGGCCACAAAAGTGCATCATGCTGGTGCGACGCTCACCAGATGGGTGTTGGCACGGCGGACACGCGGGGATCCCATGTTGGATGCGGGGTGCGGGGAGCACTCCAGTCTTCGCCCACACTTTGCTTTCAACGGCGAATGGAGGGGGACCTGGGGCTCTTCCATTGCGATGAAGGAGGGCAGTTGTGTTGTTCCTTGCCACACCGAACAATCCGGCATCCAAGATCCTGGGCTGGATCTACGAAGTACCATCCCATCCCGCTACGCTGCCGGGCTGCATCACTGAGCACTCGAAGATCCCGTCCGAGTCTTGTCTCCAGGGGGGCGTTCAGTTCCCGTCCCTTGGGCCGAACATGTCTCTGCTGTTGAATGCTCGTAATCTCACCATTCAACAGAGCAGACAGCGTAAGGATCGACTTGGTCGAAGAGATTGGCTCTCTGCTGCCTCGGGTGGACGTCCCCGTCCCAGGTCGACCTCGGCTGGGCAACCCTTGGCCCGCCGTAATTTGGGTAGTCTGATGGAGACGCTGGTGCCGAGCCTTCACCCCACGATTCATTTCGCTGGGGTACTGGCTTGGCACTTGTCCGACGCACGGCCCACCTGGCCCCAAACATCTTTTTCCAGCTTCATCTCCGAAACGCCAAGAATCGGGGTCAGACAAGTCCGTGTCAACTGGCAGCGAGAGATGACGGGCCTCGAGATCTTGTGAAGATGCGGGGAATTATTCAGATAAGAAGTAATATCCGAAGGTGGCATTGAGAAAATTCCCTATCTTATTCCGCATCTTGAGTCCCATTAGCCGCTTTTCAACTGAGGCTCAGGGAATCGAAGTTTTGGGAAGAATTGAACCCCTTCGGACACGCATCACACATGTGCCTCGCTCCTGTGGAATTGACGCAGGGACCTTAGGATCCAACACCGCAACTTCTCGCAGTGGCATACGGTGGTAGGCAACGCTTAGCAGGCGCTCTTCCAAACTAGGAGCTAGATGAGGCGACGAGCGTCCTTTATCCCAAGCCAAGTTTATCTCCTAGGTCCGGCTGTTTGGTTGTTCCCCGACTCGAAGGCGACTCGAAAGGCGGGCGTCTCCGTCAAAGCTCAAACGAGGAGCACCATCCACTACACATCTCTCACAGCTTCAAGTGACAGCTCATACCATATATAGAAGCCGCTCTCGTCTTAGCGATTAAGCTCCCGCCAAGGGCCCACAGAGGCCACTCACTGCCGGCATCGAAGCCAGACTCACGACGCTTCTCCCGCTTCAATGCCGTGGTTGATGACTGACCATTGGCCCGGCTGAAATCACCCGTGCCGTCCGGCATACCATGCGCGACAGTCTCCTTGGTGATCTCCGTTTCAGGAGGGCTTCACAGCTCGCAGGGGGGGGTGAAGAATATCTGGGAACACTAGAGACTCCCTTCGCGTCGACCTGCCGGCTTTTTGAAACCCTCATTCTCTTCTGGCAGCTATCTCTCGTTCTGGTACTGCTCTTCTCCATTTCCTGCCATATCTTCGTTTCTTTTCACCACATTGATATTGATCTCTTTCTCGTGCTCTTTATTGTTTTTGTCTGGTGCTGTCCATCTCGGGCTAGAATCCACCATGAAGCTCCCAAATCTCCCAACCATGTCCTTTAGCGTAATGCTCGTCATCAGAATCACACAAGGCCTCTTCGCGTCCTTGGTATTGATCCTCTCAGGCTTTGGTAAGATCCCACCACCATCTCTCAAAGACAAAGCACCTATGACTGACGCAAGTAACAGTCGCCAACTGGTACAACACTACCACCACCGTCCCCACCCTCCGAGATCAAGTTCCTCATCTTCGGCGCCATCTGGTCCTGCCTCTCACTCCTCTGCATCGAGGTCATGATCCCTCGCTTTCTACCACGGAGTACGTCCCCCGCTCTCCAAATATCTCAGCCCCCGCTCACTCGCATATTTATCTTTGCATAGCCCTCAAAACCCACCACCCCTTCTCCTCCTCCCCCTCGAAGCGACCAATGCCCTCTTCTACTTCGCCGGCTTCATCGCCCTCTCCGTCTTCCTCAGCAAGCTGCTCTTCTGCCGCGGCGCCGTTTGCCACGTGGCGCAGGCCGACGTGGCGTTGGCCGCATTCTCGTTTGCGGTGTGGACTGCGTCGGCGGTGATAACGGGCCTGGAGAGTGTGAGGGCTGGGAGGAAGGGGCGGGGTGATGCACGCTGGCACGGGGGCGGTGCCTATGAAGGAGGCCGCTGCTTAGGGGTTCTAGTTTAAGTTTGGCGGGGAAGGGGGCGGGAAAACATGAAAGGGGAGAGATTCTCGCGCTCTTGACCTGGTTTGGATCGGCTGAGGCTGTTGTTCCGGACAGGATGAGGCGAGGGCATCAGAACCTTATTTCAGCCTTATGGGCTGGAAGGGTCGGTGGGTCGGTGATCCATCCATCCTCTGGACGGATTTACCATGACGGTTCTAGGGCGGGGAGAGGCTTACGTGAGATATTGGTGGATGGTGGTGTTTTGGGATGTTCCAGCATGGCCTTGATGGCTGCTGTGATGGTATTTTGAGCTTATGGGTCAGGCATTGGGTGGTTTCTAGAATGTTTATGGATACAGTTTGCATATTTGCATGCAAGAGAAACACGATACGCGCGCAGATGACTTCCACGCTCCTCAAACCAGGCTGTTTTACGGAGGATGCTGAGAACTACTGAACGTCATTCGTGAAGACAACCACACCCCGTGGCCCTCATCAACCTATCCCCTTATATTGATAGAATTCCAAGGGAGAGCAGTAAATATAGCAACTGAGCGACAAGGCTACAAAGAGTGCCAGTGGCATGTTCACAAACATACTGTGGCATAACCAAGCCACATACACAGTATCTTGTCGCGTGGATTCACGAGAGAAGGTTCGGATCTTGGCTGCTTGGAAGAGACTCCATCCAAGGCCCGAAGCAGCTGCGAAGAGTCCTCTCAGCCGCTTCATCCGGGAAAAAAGCGTCTCACCTGAGTGCTCAGGTGAAGACCCTCATCCCGTTCGCAATGGACATCTGAAATTACCGAATCCTGCCAAGCACATCGTCGCCGACCGTTCTCGGTTGCTCAACAAAGCCGCAGGTCCCATACATGTAACGGTAAGTGATCGACGGCCATCACAGTCGAGGTTACACCCGGGACGGACCACCCTCTGGCTGAGGCGGCAACACAGCTAGCCCGCGCTGCCGCCACCACAGGACACTCCATTTGAAAGGTGGGACACTTCTCTCTCTCATCACCTCATCAAAAAGCCAAGCCTAATCTGGGCGCATCGCTGTCAATCCCGGCAGGGGCCTTCACCCGGGATGGTTTAGTTGGTTCCCGATTTCCTGCGTGTTAGTCAACCTCCGACGACCGGCCCATGGTGGGGTTCAGTTTCGGAGCACCTTAAGGTCGTGCGATAACGATAAGGACTTTCATCTCGAAACTTGACTTCGACAGGCACCTTCTTGAGGGAGATGCCCTCAAATCTCACAATTTTTGGCAGCTGAGGAAGTCATCTCACACATATGCCAAACATAGCCCCATCGCCCGTCATCCCCAGAAACAATCGCATGCCCAACGTGCTGGCCTGGCGTGGGAGCCCCGCGCCACGAATCGATGGCGCGATTGCGTGCTCTGGAGTTCACCCCACTCCTTTCCGTAAACCAGCAGCGCGACTGGACGACACCCCCGGCCGAGGCACGTCGCCAGGCGCAGAAGACGGGAGAGCAAGTTGTTTCTGTCGCAGCAGTCACAAAAACTGACCCAAAACGCCGGTAGGATGACGATCGGGCGTGGCGTGGGGCGGGCGGAGGAGGAGCAGAGGGGAAATAGAAAAGGGGACCTTCGCGCCAGTCGCCTCCTGACGCAACACCGTCCCATCTCTCGTCCCTTCTTTGTTGTCTGAGAATTCAACCTCCCTCCCTTGCCTTCCCGAGCTTCTCACTGCTTTCTTGTTCTTGTGATACCCCATTGATACCCGTCGCCTTCGAGAAGACACACCAGCCACCATGTCTGACCTCGCCCAGAAGTTCGAGACGCTCCAGCTCCATGCGGGGTATGTTCTGGCCGTCGTTCCCGGCCGAGATTGGTTGTTCTCGTGAGACTGACATTGGGGCGGCAGGCATGAGCCGGACTCGACCACTAACTCCCGTGCCGTTCCCATCTACGCGACTTCGGTGAGCACACATTGCGTTTCGAGACGTCAGATTGGCGCAGAGAGCTGACGGGATGCGAACAGAGCTACGTCTTTAATGACTCGGCCCACGGCGCCCGCCTGTTCGGGCTCAAGGAGTTCGGCAACATCTACTCCAGGATAATGAAGTGAGTGGCAGTCAATGGGGATACCAAGACGAGGCGTGGGCTAATGTAACATTCAGCCCCACCGTCGATGTCTTCGAGAAGAGAATCGCCGCGCTCGAGGGCGGTGTCGCCGCCGTGGCCACCTCGTCCGGCCAGGCCGCGCAATTCATGGCCATCTCGGCGCTCGCGCACGCCGGCGACAACATCGTCTCGACGTCGAACCTCTACGGCGGCACGTACAACCAGTTCAAGGTGCTCTTCCCGCGCTACGGCATCACGACCAAGTTCGTCGACGGCGACAAGCCCGAGGACATCGCGGCCGCCATCGACGACAAGACCAAGGCTGTCTACATCGAGAGCATCGGCAACCCGGTACAACGTGCCTGACTTTGAGGCCATCGTCAAGGTCGCGCACGAGAAGGGCGTCCCGGTCGTGGTGCGTATACCACAGACATGACACATACCACGGGGGCTTACCACTGACTGCTGCCAGGTCGACAACACCTTCGGGGCGGGGCGCTACTACGTGCGCCCGATCGATCACGGTGCCGACATCGTCGTGCACTCGGCGACCAAGTGGATCGGCGGGCACGGCACGACCGTGGCCGGCGTCATCGTCGACAGCGGCAAGTTCGACTGGGGCAAGCATGCCAAGCGGTTCCCGCAGATGGTCGAGCCGTCCGAGGGCTACCACGGGCTCAAGTTCTGGGAGACGTTCGGCCCCATCACCTTTGCGATCCGCGTGCGCGTCGAGATCCTGCGCGACCTCGGCGCCTGCCTCAACCCCTTCGGCGCCCAGCAGCTGCTGCTCGGCGTCGAGACCCTGTCGCTGCGCGCCGAGAGACATGCCCAGAACGCCCTGGCCCTGGCCAAGTACCTTGAGGAGAGCGAGTACGTCTCGTGGGTGTCGTACCCCGGCCTTGAGAGCCATCCGTCGCACGAGACGGCCAAGAAGTACCTCAAGCGCGGGTTTGGCGGTGTACTGAGCTTTGGTGTCAAGGGTGGCGGTGCTGCTGGCAGCCAGATTGTCGATGGCTTCAAGCTCATCTCCAACCTGGCCAACGTTGGCGACTCCAAGACGCTGGCGATTCACCCGTGGACTACCACCCACGAGCAGCTCACCGACGAGGAGAAGATCAGCTCGGGTGTCACCGAGGATCTCATCCGTATCTCGGTCGGTACAGAGCACATCGACGACATCATTGCCGATTTTGAGCAGTCATTCAAGGCGGCAGCGGCGGCGGCGACGACGGAGGGTGGAGAGGAGCAGCCGGCCGAGGCCAAGACCGAGGAGGCTCCTGTTGTGGTTTAGTCTGTGTTGAGCGGGCGTTTCTTTGCAGCATTCAATTGATGAAATGAACAAAATTAACTGCCATCATGACTCCGTGAAATGGAAACTCGAACTTCGTGATTGAGGCCTGCAACTTCCAGCATTCCCAACTGGCCAGAAGAGAGCACTGCGACCCACCCAACATCACCCAACCAATCACGGCCCTAAACTATGGAACCCCCTTGAAAGTCCCATCTCGTCACTCAACCCCGAGCTTCGCAAGCTCCAACTCCACCAACCACCCTTGCGCCATCACCACCGAGCAAACAAGCCATCCCACTCCACGCGCGCGGTCGCGCGCCCACCATTTTCTGCAATGCGCTTACAAACCCTACTCCTCCTCCCGCTCCTTGCCCTCAACCATCCCCCGTCAGTGCCAAATCCAAACACCAGCAGCCCCCGGGTCCACGACAACAATCACCCTCCTCATCCCGCCCCCCCTCCCCACTCCCGAACCCGCACCTCCTCCCCGCCTCCACCCGCGCAACCCTCACCACCCACGGCAAAGCCCTCTCCGCGCCGCTCTCCGTCGCCAACACCTTTGTCTTCCGCAACGTGACGCGGGGGAGCTACCTGGTTGATGTCCACTGCCCGACGCATGGGTTTGTGCCGTTGAGACTGGATGTTGCACAGGAGGAGGACGAGGAGGGGGGAGTGTGGGCGGACATGCGGGGGAGGGCCAGGGGCTGAGGGTGACTGCGTGGGAGACGTTTCGGGGGAATGATTGGGGAAATAAGGGGGAGGGGGTTAGAGTTACGCGTGAGGTCGGCGGAAATGGTGGTGTGGTCTTGCAGGTGAGGGTTGTGGGAGAGAAGGGGTATTTTATGGAGAGGAGTAGCTGTGAGTTTCCTTTTTTTTTTTTTCTTATTTTCCTTGGGATGGTTTTGAAATAAGAAGGGGGTGGTGGCTGACGCGTCAACAAACAGTCTCGATCCTGAGCATCTTCAAGAACCCGATTATCCTGCTGAGCCTGGTCAGCATGGGGCTGTTCTTTGGGATGCCGAAGCTGGTGGAGAATAGTAAGTTTTGGCGCCAAGGGAAATAGGGAATGGGTGAAGAGGCTGACACCTTCCAGTGGCCCCGAGATGCGCGCCGAGTGGGAGGAGCGCCAGAAGGAGAACCCCATGAACGCCCTCATGGGCGCCGCGTCTGGCCAGAACGCCAACCCGATGGGCAACTTTGACATGGCGGCCTTCTTGGCGGGGTCCTCGTCGAAGAAGAGCGAGGAGGAGAACGGGAAGGGCAAGGGCGACAACAAGAAGAAGAGGTAGTGCTGTTGTGGCGGGGGGGGCTAATGCAGCCGAGGAAAAGGGGCTGAATATGAAGCATACGTAATGGAAGACTGTTCACACACTTTGACCGTCCTGCAGCGTCTTTGCTGAGCGTCAAGGCCATTGGTCTCCATTGAAAAAGCCCCATTCCAACATATGAATTGACAGCGGGCACCACACAGACCCGGGTCTCTGGGAAAGGCATTGATACTGATGGGCTTTTGGAGGCGCAAAGCTATGTTCCGATCGTAAAAAGGGCATATTGAGAGCATTCAGAGAGTGACCTAGTTGGGCTGCAGAGTTCCCCGATCTTTCAGTTCTTCGTTATCGCTGCTTACGCCTAGTGACCTAACCCGAGCGTGAAAAAGGCAATATATACACCTGGTGACCTCCAACTCTATGCGATAACTAGAATACTCAGAGATATACAGCGCGGGACATGGAAGGCTATATATATCATTCTCATAAATCATTCAGCTGTCGTTGATACTGCAATCAAGAACAACAAAAAGCTCACAGGCTAGCCCCCAATCCACCATCCTCCTCCTTCTCCTCGCACGTCGAGGGGAGGTAGCCGGTTACGAAAACCCGCGGGGGTGCCTTCCCAGAGGCGGCAGCAATCTTGGTTCTTTTCTCGCGTGTGCCAACCGACGAGTCGGTCTGCTGACACCAACACCAAATGTCTCTTAATCACTGAACTGGTCCAGAGGCGTCACTGCTGTCGTCGTCGGAGATGAGCAAACTAAATCATTGCATGCCACCCTCCGCCATACCATCATCAACCGGATCTGTCAACATGAACAACTGAAGTTAAATATTCGAGGCTGAAGATACAAGGAAAGCGCCAGTCCGCCCAACGAACGAACCATGAATATAACCATGCTCCCACCCATTTAAATAAGCAGCCCGCCTTGACCTTAGAAGTCATCACCGCCCCAAAGTCCGCACCATCCGCTGCAATCAAGTTAGCGACTCATCCAATACCAACCATCTCAATCAAAGGGGAGAAAACTCACCGAAACCCTCCTGATACGCATCCTGCTGCGCGTCCCCAATCGCATCCGCAATCAGCACGCCACCCAACAGCCCCGCGCCCACACCCAGCGCCGCACCGCCCGCCATGCCCATCCCTCCGCCCGACCGCTTCACCGGCTGCTGCTGGGGGGGATACCCATACCCCTGTTGCGGCGGGTACCCGCCGCCATAATACGGCTGCTGCTGCTGAGGCGGCGGGTAATACCCGCCCTGGGGCGGATACCCACCACCATAGCCGGGCTGCGGAGGCGGCGGCGTGCCGTAGCCGCCGTAGGGTCCGGGCTGGGGCGAACCGTAGCCCGGATACCCACCGCCGCCGCCACCGTGGTGCCCGCCATGCGAAGCCATGATCCCGCCCAGGGCGCCCGGCAGCGCGCCGCCGGCGGAGCCGTGACCACCGGGTTTCTTCCCGCCGCCGAAGATCTTGCCCAGCAGGCCCCGCGACTTATCGCCGCCGGCAGCCTCGGGCCGCGGAGGCAGCTGGCCCGGGAAGGGCTCTGGCTCTGCGAGTGCGACCCCCGCGCGCGGGCGTCCTCCTCGGCCTGGAGCTGGCGCGCGAGGCGGGCGTCTTCGTCTTCGGTGTTTTTGCTGTTGCTGTGGACGGAGGCGGAGGAGGGGCCAGCGCCGCCGCGGTTGGTGGGGTCGTCGTAGGGTTCGTCTTCGTGTCGGAGACGGTGGGGGGGTTGTTACCGGGGTGTAGGAAGGGGGAGGCCCGGAGGGGGGAGCCTCATCGGCGGGAGGGCGCGCGGGCTCGGTGGGCTTTTCCCATTGGGACTTTTTTGGTGTAGGTGTTTACGTAGAACCTGGAGGCAGGGTGGGTTAGGATGGGGGGGGGGTGGGGTGGTCAAAGGGGATGAGCGTACCATTCCTTATACTGCTCGTTCCAGCGGGCGACCCAGCCTTCGGGGACCTTGGGCGGGGGAGGACCCGGGGGAGGGGGCGCGTCGAAGTCCGCCATGGTCTGTGTGTGATGATGATGGTGGATTAGGACTATGGGAAAGAATTGTTTCGGAGAATTTATCAAGAGGCTGTTGGATGAAGAAGGTCGGTCGACGTCGTCGTCAAGTTGGTAGTGGGGTATTTTAGGTACCTTGGCGACCAAGCGATGGTGGAAAGGCGAGAGCGGTCGGTGCGTGTAAGAGAAAGGTTTCAAAACATATTGAGGAAGCAAAGGAGGCCTCCTTTACCCAGGCAGCCGAAGGATGTCGAAATGATTTCTACGACCAGAAGACACCAGCTGGAGAAGCGGCAATAACGTGTACGTGTCACTGGGAACCCGGGTGAATGTTTCGATTTCACTGAGGGGCAACATGGCTACTTTGCACCTGGCCAGCACAGCACACACCGGGGGGGAAGGAACAGAACACCGATTGCCCGGCGGATATGGGGGTAACTGCGGCACAGGGGCGGAGGAGTGGTTGTCTCGTCCGATTTGCCATCCAGATGTCGTTAACGCTGTGTTGCTGAATCATCGAGTCAGGAAAGAACGTCTCAAGTCGCGCCACTGCGATGGTGCAGGGATGAAGTTGCTCGCTGATCAGCCACACTAAGCAGGCTCACTGTCAGCTGCTGGCTTGCTGTCAGGGTAAAGACAATAAAACAGGACGAATTTATTGATGATTCTCGCTGGTGCTCGACCAAGACGCGCGGTCAAGGGGCTGTGTCTGCTCATTGCTCAGCAAGTCAGATTTGGGCCGAGGTGATTCCTCATCTCGCCCTGCTGGGCATCGGCAAGAATCCTGGGTGTCATCATCGAGGGTTGGGAGGTCAATGATCTTAGGAACTCAGTGTGAGATTGATGTATCCGGTATGAAAAGGCCTTGAAGAGACAACACTGGTCGTAGATATGCTACATATCCAGGTATGTTAGGTTTCGGATGATGCTAAGTCCTTGCAATGTCCCATGCAACCTCCTCAAACAAAAGGAAGCCGTGTCATGCTAGGTGTATTTCCTTT